>JAOCNB020008237.1:0-14112 GCA_026546465.2 Palythoa caribaeorum | reverse complement strand
TTCCATTCTATTCTATTCTATTCTATTCTATCCCATTTTATTCCATTCCATTCTATTCTATTCTATTCTTTTCTATTCTATTCTATTCTATTCTATTCTATTCTATTCAATTATCTACATTGGATTGCTTTGGTTAAACTAAATGTAGAGCATAAATGTTTAAAATTGTCGAAATTCTTCAAAATATGAATATAAATGACCAAAGGTTCAAATAGAATTGCAGTTTGAGCTATCAACATAACTAACCTCTTAAAGTCTTGTTTGTTTTGGCAATAGTTATAATTAAGTGGCGCAATGCAAGGTGATTCACAAAATTTCTCATCTGAAGGCCTTTCGCATTTGCCATGATTTCTGTGGCATTTTCGGATTGCTGGACACTTATCGATCTCCTTTTCCAAGAGCAAATATACATTAGTGCTCTGTACTGGCTGCAGATTGTAACAACTTAGCTTTCCTGTTGTCTTCCTAGTAATCAACTGAAAAAAAAGTATTAATCAATTAATTTTTTTTTTATCTGTACTAAACACAAAGAAATGATGTAGTAAATTCCACTTTTTTGCCACGTTGCAAATTAAGAAAAACTGGTTTCTAGCAATGAATATCGAAATGCAACCGTAAAGCTTAGCGTTTTTCTAGAGCTGCAAATTCTTAACTAATTTGTTGATTATTTTAATGACGGTACAATTGTTTGAGATGCGTTTTCAATTAAAATTGTACTGCGTATGTCTTGAGTTTAGTTTCTGGAGATTTAGACCAGGTTTTTTTTTTTTTTAACCCTTTTCAGACTATTTTTTGGTCATCCGGGCACTGGGGAGAGGGGGAATATTTTGAGAACGCTGCTCCGTATTATAACGCTACGTGCATCAGTAAATAAGCTTAGTTTATTAATGTACAAGCTTTTTCCTTATTTTAAACGTAGGCTATGGCATCATATAAGGTCACAATATTTCCATAGAAAACAATTGATAACAAACAATTGATAAAAATAACTGAAGCTTAGATGTTAACTGTGTTTGTGCCGAATTTCAAATCAATTAATTGGACAAACTAAATACTTTGTAAAATCTTGGGGTCCAAATGACTCCTTCCCCTCTACCCCTTCCTCCACCCATGACATATTAATTAAGGTTAGATATGATTTTAATGTTACGATTTGCATATAGAATGTTTATAGTAAAAATCGAATTGTTACAGTCAAAGCGAAACTATATTATTAATTTTTGATAATATGCCATGATTGTAATATCCGCGTTCAATGGCTATTACGAAATGCAAGGTAGAATTAAGTAATGGTCCGAGTAAGAAGTAGGGTACTTCCCATTGTTCTTCGGCATTTCGCTTTTCCCATATCAGAATGTTTAGATTTTCTTACGGAAATTACATTAACCTGTGCACAACATGGTTTCAAAATAAAATAGAATGCAACTATATTTTAAGGCAATGTTTCTTTTGTGCAATAATAATTTATCCAATCATAAGAGTCCAAAACAAAAGCCAAAAAAACCTTTTGCTTCAAAAACAAAAATGTTTCAACCAGAAGGGAATGAATGAGTGAACTGGAAAGAAAGAAATTGTCTTACTTATGAAGACATGGTCGGTTTTCAAAGCTTAGCCATTGAGGTTAACGGTTTGACAATATCGTAATTAGCACCTTTCTGCACTCCATTGCCGTTGACCTGTTCTTACTCGGATTGTTACTTGAATGACCTACCTCATAAAATATCTGTACTTCTCTTTTTTCGAAGTTTCGACAACTCTTCTTTTTCAAAATGCCTTGATCTACGAGGTCAGCGGCTATCTTAGGGTACTCATCAACCAAATGCTTGTTAATAACATCCTCTGAGTGATTGTAGACGTCATTTTTTACGAACCTTGGGTGGTACACAAGATAGCCAGTGTTGTCAACCAGCAGGCATTTCGGTTTCTACAAAAGTGGCACAATATCGCTATATCAGAACGCTCTGAAGCTAAAAGCTAAATATTTTTACGAGCCTTAATGGCCCATTGGAGCCGGTGCTTATCTCCGGTTTCTGTAGTGTTAAGTGGAAGAGAGTCATTGACTCCCCCTAGACGGGACACTAATCCATCGCAGGTTAGCCCCCAGCAGAAGCTGGTACTCATTTTACCGACCTACGGAGGATGGAAAGCTGAGTCAACTCTGGCGGAAAAGAAGGTCACACAAATGTTCAACACTTGGTGGAGCCGGAACCGGGGTTGAACCTGGGACCTTGTAGTTAGAAGGCAGAGATCTTACGACTGTGCCAATTACGCCGCCGCCACAGAACGCTGTACTGAAGAATATATTGGAACAGATTTAAGTACGTTAATTATAAAAGTGTTTAAAGTGAGTCCCCGCCTTAATAACCAACTCGCACAAGTGCATAACATCCAATCAAAATTCGTTATTTTTTTTTATTTTGCATGCGTAAATTAACTGTATATTCAACAGTCGTGTGAATGAATGTATGAATCTTCACGCGAGGTGGTCTTATTTCAGATCAGAAAGGGAGTTTTCGACCTCTAAATTGTCATTCGAGAAAGTTTTAAACCGTTTAAAAAACAATAAGGAGCGAAGCTAATGGAATTGATCTTTAATTTACTTCATGCAGACCGCCGACAGTCTAGTTTACGTGAGTGATGCTCTGAACACTGGAGGCGGTGTCTGAAAGTCTCGGCAATGGAAGCAACACAAAATTTGTATTAGCAGTCTGGTAGTTTTCAATTATGTATGGTTCAGAAAAGCGCATGCAATATTTAATAAGAAACTCGTCAGTTTGCTCATCATCTTCAAAACATACAAACAAAAATTATAACAAGACTTTGGTTCCACAATGATGCGGTTTCACTACCATGAACAATTCAGCATGACCAGACCATAGCTGACCTCGATGACATTGTAATTATTATAACCATTCCATTATTGCAAATTATAATAGAGACCTTTAGATCCGACTACGAGTATACAAGTACGAGTACAAGATTTTAAGAGCGCGCGCGCTTGCACAAGCAAACTCGTTGCCGAGAGGACGAGATTTGTTGCAAAAGATGTCCTCTCGACAACGAGTTTGCTGGTAAATGTGCGCGCTGTCTTAAAATCTTGTACTCGTACTCGTAGTCGGATCTAAAGGTCTCTAATATTTTAGATTACCAAAGCGAAGTTGTTCTAAACTTCCAGTCTTCAAAAATCTAAATGTCCATATCTGTATTGAGTACATCTTTCTTTTGTCCCGTCTTTGTGTTTTATGCCTTAATTGAAAAACTGGAATATCTTGAAACAACTAACCACACATAATTGCTTACCTTGTTTATTTCTGCTGAATTGCATACACTGCCGTAAAGTTTTTCGATAATGGACCACAAGTTATTGAGCGTAAGGTCAACACCCAGCACACCAAAGCGTTTGTTGTCATCAAATAAAACCTCTTTGCTCAAAGAAACAACAAAGCCGCCCCCAAGAGTATCAACATACGGTGGAGTGAAGGTGAATGTACCAGGATTGGCTACGGCGCGATGATACCTTTTACATAGAAGAGCATAACATTCTCATCAATCAGTATGACTAATCCTTGGGGAAAAATAACTTTATTTTTACTGACTAATTAGGAAATACTGTTACAACTATTACTACTATTCTACTATTACTACTACTATTACCACTATTACTACTATTATTACAACTACTACTACTACTGTTACTACTACTACTGTTACTACTGTTACTACTACTACTACTACTGCTGCTGCTGATGCTATTAATACTACTACTACTGCTGCTGCTGCTACTACTACTACTACTTTTATTACTAGTACTATATTACTACTGCCACTACTACTATTACTATTACTACTACTACAATTACCACTACTACTACTATTATTATCACTGTCGCCATCACCATTTACTATCAATTACACTATCACTGTTACTATTACTGTTACTGCTGCTGCTACTACTTCTATACTACTAATTCTACTACTACGTCTACTACTACAACTACTATTATAACTACTACTTTTGCTAGTGAGGGAAGAACAGAGCGAGATCTAGAAATGTATATCTAAGTTGTTACTATCAATGTTACATTAATTATTTGGGACCAAAATTCCTAAAAAAAGACCAAAATTATTTGCGACCAAAATTCCATATACACTTCAGCCTCAACCATTACATAAAGAAACCTCGGCTATGGAAGACCTACTGGGATCTCTCAATTTTAGCAAATCTTCATATAAAAACTTCACCAACAAAAATCAATGACAAGTGGCTTGTTGATTTAGAAATTTCTGAGCAAAACACTATTGACTAGCAAAATTCGTACGTTTTGCCTTTTACATGCACACGCGAAACAAAATTACGGACATTCGAATTTAAATTTCTCAATAGGAGAATAGGTACAAACAGCTTTCTTTATAAAATAGGAAAAAAGATACAGACAAATGCACCTTTTGTAAATCAGAAATTGAAACAGTGCTACATATGTTTTGGAATTGCGAAATTATTGAAAGCTTTGGAAAAAATTGGAAAAGTGGTTCAACCGCCATATAGAATCCAAGATAACAATTGTTCTGACTCAATTGATCTGCCTAGGGATTGTTAAAGACAACTCTAATCTATTGTTACATCATGTGCTTTTGATTGCAGGCATTATGTTTATTCTTGCAAATTCAAGAACACCTTATGCACCTATCAATGTTAGGCCGGAGAGGAGAGGGGGGAGGCCGGGCATATGTGGGGCATTTGAACTCAAATTCGAATTTTTCTTCAAATTCCCCACCCAGGAGCACATAAATGTGGTCAAAATGGTGCTAATATCCCCTCCTGCTAGAGAGTGTCATGAGCAAATGTCCCATATGGGGGGCCCAAAACTACACCAAGCACCCACAGTCTATTTCTATTTACCAGCAATAAAACATGAAAGTAGTTTATTCAATGTTTTTTTTTTTTCACTACGAAACTTTTTCTGCTGTGCATTACAGCCTGTTATATTAGTCTATTAGCCACTTTAGAAACGAGTTTGGGACTGGGGCGAATCTAGGACCGCAAAGGCACTTGGGATCGTTACATGGGACAGCTCTTCGAAACACTAATACAAACACGGCTGGATAAGAAACAAAACGCCAAAATTTTACTGCTGCGTTCATGGTAATCTGATATGCGGACGATCTCAACGCTGCACTTTAAGACAACTCTGTCCCATGTAACGATCCCAAGCGCTGTTGCGGTCCTGCATTCGTCCCAGTCCCAAACTCGTTTCTAAAGTGGCTAATTATGTTATGCAGGCCACTATTAAAACAAAAAATAAAACTGCAACAACTGGAACGTAGTTTTAATCATCGTCCATATCAAGTAACTATCACTTTGTACAAACAAAAGAGACAGTTAACATTTCATAACAACGTGTATAATTAGTATAATAAATTAATGTCTACCTTTGGTTGGCAGCTCATTGACTCCACTGGCTGCAACTGCAGCCTTCAATGAGCAAGCCAGAAGTCGTAATGGAAATACTATCTTTAACCTGACTTCTGAAGCCATCACGTCAAAAGCTCGAAAATTCGCTTCAAAATGCCAGCATAAATTATGAACGGCGGGAAAATTTCGGTCAAATGTCTGGACCTATGGCCCTGGACATTTCAAATGGCCCAACCATGGGCAACCACGGTTCAAATGTCTCGACACAGTCAAATTTCCCCACCTTTGACGGTTGCTTGGAGTCAAATGCCCCACGTATGCCCGGCCTCCCCCCCCCCGGCTTAACATTGATAAGTGCATTACACCGACCTTACTTCAACCTATTACCAACCTTGTTTTAGTAGTCAGTCCTGTACATGAAGTAAGGGTGTGTTTACATGATACTGGATTAATTTTCGATTCGGAATAACTTTGGTTTCATTCTACGTTTGCATGATAGAATCGAAAACGGCAAGCCTGCATTATTTCGGGTCAGCGCATACTTGTGAGGTCTTGGATTTGTACCTCAAGGTGCATGCCACTGACCAAACGATCGAAGACTCTGGGAACGAGATTGATCTCCTCTCGGAATGAACTTTGATCTCTGTTTACATGATTCCGGGACAGAAATTCGCACTTGAATGAAAATTTCCTGTGCGAACTCGTTCCGGAATGACTTCACTTTCGTTCTGGAGTCATGCAAAGACTGTATTAACAAATGCAGAGCTACAAGAGGAATGAAAAAACCGGAGCGCGTTCTTTCCTGATCGAAACACGATGTGGCACCATGTAAACTCACCCAGGAGACAAGAGGTACGTGCCGACTTTTTTGAAACACAGTCATTTGGTTTGCTTTTGTTTTTCATGAATGCGCAAAATGGTAATCTTGCCAGTGATAGTGAGAGCTACGAAAATGTTGTGAAAACAACTTGATTTTATGTATCGTAGTTCTTGGCTTATAGGTCATTGTAACAAAGTTGATCGTAATATAATCAGGCTGTTTTTATTGAATCCGGCGATATTAGCACGGTTAGTTTAATCTGACCTGATCTCCAAAACCGTTGCTATTGGAAACGAAAGGCTGGGGATATGTGGCCCAAATTCCAGCAGATCCATTCGTTCCGAGGACTTGACGAGTGCCCCCATCAAAGTGCTTCAAAGCATCTGTAAGTTTAAGACAAATAAGTTTATAATGCAATAAGTTTATTTTAAAGCAATGTTCCTTTTGTGCTAGAAAAATTTATCCAATCATAAAACTCCAAAACAAAAGCGAAGTAAAACCTTTTAATTTTCGATGTTCCCCAACGCAAGACTTTTTTTTTATTTCACATTTCATAGTTTCATAAAATTTTTCTTAAATTTAGAAACATAAATGTTTCAACTAAAAGGGAATGACTGAGCGAACTAGAAAGAACGAAAGTTACTTATTTATTAAGATATGCTCGATTTTCAATGTTTAGCCAATGAGACTGACGGTATAACAATATCACATTTAGCACCTTTCTTCATGCATACCACCACCGTTGGCCTGCCTCGTTCTCACTTGGCTCATTACTTAAAGGTCTTTTATGAAAAGCATTCCATTAACTAAACAGTTAAATTTGTTTTTAACTTTTTTTAAACACACACTCCATGAACTTTGAACATTTTTAAGTTTTCGCTTTTCGATGAGAGTTGATTTACATGATGCGATTGTGACATTTCGCGCAAAAACGGAGCACCTACGCTTTATGCTTAGGTAAATACCCAGTAAGTTATTTATACTGCTTTGATAAACCAATGAACTGTAAAATAACGAGACGATCCTAATTATTAACTTTATAAATTGAAAGCAATGTTACACAGAGTGGGATAGAAAGGTTTTGGTTCAACTTACAACCTCTGACAACTCACCATAATATACGCCATAACAACAGGCTGATGCAATAATTGCTCCCAACATCTGAGCCAACCAATATACGGGAACTTTTTTCCATGGCAACCTCTTTATGACAGCAAAAGCCAGGGTAACGGCTGGATTCATGTGAGCGCCTACAGAAAACAGTTTCGACACAATAATATGTACTTATTGTAGACGAACATGCAGCACTCTTCTACTCAATTTTAATGATCTGCGCCAGAAAAAGGGGATGTTAATTGTTCAGTTACAAAATTGATCTTGTGTCCAACAACAGGACTTTAAATTTGATAACTCTCTTCATTTAGCTTTCACCAATCGATTATTTTTAGAGTTTCACTTTCCTGCGCGCCGCCATCTTGAAAGGAACATTTTGGAATTGCAGTCCCAGTCTCCACTCTTGATTAATAGCAAAGAATGAATAGGGGTCTGGCACTGCCACCGAAACACGTTACATTTCAGGATAACGGACCGCGGGAAGTTTGTACAATCGAAATGATCAAAGCAAATCAGTTGGCGTGAGCTATACAAAAAGAATAATCAAATGTGAGTCGATGATATAGACATAAGGTAAGGAAAAGTCCTATCTTAATTTAATATTATTTGACAGCCGAGGGTCCCTTTATATGGCCTATCATCATCATCATCATCATCATCATCATCATCATCATCATCATCATTATCATCATCATCATCACCACCATCATCATCGTCATTATTACCATCATCATCATCATCATCATCATCACCATCATCATCATCACCATCATCATCATCATCATCATCATCATCATCATCATCATCATCATCACCATCATCATCATCACCGTCATCACCATCATCATTTTCGTTTGTCAATTTATTTTCTTTTATCATCCATTTACCTCTCTAAATTGGTTCAATAATTTGCAGATTATTGGAGTGTTGTACGTCCTATCTTTAATTTAAATTAAAAGTTTAACGAATGAATAAAATGAATGAATTCACGTTATTCCCTTTATTATTACTACATTTTATTCCTATTATTATTATTATCAGTATTGCTATTTTTACTATTACCATTCTTGACTGATAAGACGAAAGTGTTGACAAGGGTTACTTACTTTTATTCTGCACAGATCGTATTTCCTGTAGATCGGCAAAAAGTTTTGTCAGCCCATAAAAGAAGGATAAATCTATAGATAGATGGATCTGATCTGATTTAACTGGAAAGAGGAGTAGATGGACCTCAAGCTTAAAGGCGAAGGTCGAAATTCTCCTCTTCCTGCCACTTACCATAATCCATAAAATTCAAACAAATAAAATGAAAATTTAAGTTGGACACAATGGAAAAAAGTTGACACACAACGTTTCGGGCTAAAGTCCTTGTTCAGGGTAAAGTGTAGTTAGCATCCTATATATATTACATATTAATATTCTTATAAATTTTACTTTTCTAAATACATATTTTATTAATCATTATGGTTACATTGCAATCTTTTCTGCCATTCAGTCGGTCTCACTTTTTTTTTAAGAATAATGATAATAAATACGTTTAATGAGCCATCCATCTATCTGAACAGTTTGATGATTTTTTAACTTTGACACCGTAAGTAGCGAAACAAAACTTGACGTTTCGGACTATAGTCGGAGTAGAGTGTATGGGAGATAAGTAGAGAGGTGGTTATATAGTAATGTAAACAACGATTACAAAAGGAAATAAAGGGATAGAAATGTACGAAAAAAGATAAAAAGTTGAAAAGACAAAAGGATAAAGGGACATAAAACGAAAAGACAAAAGGGTCGGGAATGACAAGAGTCTAATCAAATGCAAAGCGTTCATTTATGCCGTTGGGATTGAAGATGATTGAAGATGTTATAACATCCATCTATCTATTTGGAAGACGATATATTTTTAGAACAACTACCTGATAGTGAGCTCCATGACGTTTCACAGGGTCCCTGTGTTGACTGTAGGGCAGCAAATACAAGGGCCTTGGAGGAGTAACATCTCTGAGCACCTGATCAAACACGAGAACTGCGGACGGCAAAGGTTTCGGTACAGCCCGTTCACGCTGAAACATTTGAAATGGAATAAGTTCTTAGCTAAATTCTTCTGTGACCACAGTGGCGCTTATCTCCAGTTTCTGTAGTGTTTACTGAATGAGAGTCATTGACTCCCCCTGGATGGGACACTAATCCGTCACAGATTAGCTCCCAGCCCAGCAGAAGCTACGCTGACTGAAACAAGAGGGTAAGTTTTATGTTTCAATATCATAATGGTTTGCTTTCTTCTCCTTTCTTAAATCTTTTTCTTAAGAATTCAGATATATATCAGTACAACACCAGATCTTCTCATTGTTATAGATCGCATACTTGTCGTACTAATATTAAACAGTTTACCAACTTGTATAATAGACCAAAAATATGGAATTCTCTACCTAAACATATCACTAACACTTCTTCTTTTTCTCTCTTTAAGAAACATTTATTCTCTTATTTATGTAATAATTCATATTCATTCAAGTAATATGTCCCTCGAATAGCTAATATGCAATGAAATCGACCCTGGTCATTGGGGAACATTCGCAGTGACGATATTGTGTCCGCCATTTTTATATTTTCCCTGCTCAAAAAGGATCGGAAACGAGTCACATGATCTTGCGTTTGTGAAAGTAAACGTTTACGAGTGTTCACACCAAAATGATAGGTAAGCTTTACGAAAATTGTCACTTCAAAAACAGTTTTGAAAAATGGACATTTACGGATTGTTTAGTGTGGACGGGAAACGTAAACGATTAAAAATTTAATCGTTTACAAGCGAAGGTGCCTTTGTGAGGACGGCAAACGTCTTCGTGTGGACGGGACGATGTCTTGTCAAAACTAATTGCATTCGACGAAGGAGAGCGCATACTAATCTGTCGATGCTCGCGGGCTCAGGCTTGATGCTAACCTGCGTTAAGGCACGCCAACTTGCAACGACGATTTTCTGCGCAACAATGTTGCGTGTTGTGTTGTGAGTTTTTGAAACCAATTCAAAAACTCGCAAAATATTGCGCGAGCCCAGCGTTGCGCAGAAAATCGTCCGCGGTGACATGTTACACAATGATCGACTTTCCACGATACGGTGTTGCGCGAAAAATCGTCGTTGCAAGTTGACTCGTGTAACACGGCCTTTATGCAGTTTTCGAATGGCTGACTATCTTTCCTAAATGACTAGAACTCATGCGACCGTGGTGGATTTGTGACTAATGAATAACATGTAGTTCGACGTTTTTATAAGTCGCTGTTTCCAGGTTTGTTTGGATTTTGTTGATGGTGTGTATTGTTTTGGAGTTGAATAAAAGTTGCTGATGTTTTGTGAAGAAATATGAGTCTGGACAATTTCCCTGCAAATATTTGCAAATCAACAAACCACGAACATTTGAATGAGTAAGTTAACGTTTATAACTTAACCTTCAAAAACATTAATTGTCCATTGTTGACATTTGGGACCACAAACACAAAACCCGTCGTAGACAAGCAGTATTATACACGGAGATCTACTAGAATGAAACACGTCGCACGCACTTCACTAATCTGTGATTACTCCTAGTAATATCTATGAGTCTGTGTTTGTAACGCTCTATTAGTCAAATTTATCTACTTGAGATACAAAGGAAGAAAAAAGTTTGTTCTAAGACTTCCAGAAAAAGAAACTTACCTCAAGCAGTGATGGTGAAGTTTGTTTAAACAGCATCAACATGTCCATATCATTGGCCGCAAGACAGTACGGATTCATTTCCTATGCAAAAAAAAAAATCAAATGGCTGAAGTTACTATATAAAAATTTAGTAGAAATCTAGTCACTATCTATCGCAAGTTCTGTAATCTGATTAGCTTACCGTACTCACTATCTATCAGGTATTAGTATAAATACACAGGTGACTATACAAAATCGCGCGCGCTGATTGGTTGACAAACTCAAACTATCACACGATAATCACCTCCAGCGATTATCCAAAAAGGTTGCCGGCGCACTTTCGCTTGAAATATTTTTTTTCCTCGTTTTAAATGTCTTTTTTCGTTTTTGAAATAATCACCAGTGTAATTATACTAAAACAATTAGCCACCTCAGGCTCCGTGATTATCTGTCATTTGTTAATTAGTACAAATCTACTAGCGTTCTATTACCAATGCTGTCTCTGATTGGCTACCCTACCCACTATCTATTAGGTGATAGATAGTGGGTAGTGATTGTCAACAAAATGGCGGCCGCTCCTTCAAGGTTTCGAAGTGTGAGTGAAGACGATTTAGAAAAATTGACAGCCTTTTTTTTTGAACGACTAGTAGATTTCTACTAAAACAATTAGATTATTCACTCTCGATTTCTATCGGGCTTCGCCCTCATCAACTATCACGAGATAGAAATCTCAAGCTCATAATCTAATTGTTAATTATATAGTAATGCAAGTTATTCTGCCACTTTTATTGGTTTATTCTCCAGAGATTTCTAATAAAACAATTAGAATACTCGCTCTTAATTTCTATCAGCAATTCAGCCGATAGACATTGCAAGCTCGTATTCTAATTGTTAAATATATGTTATAATGTCTGGCTAGCGAATCGTTCTTTTTTATAGTTAAATACTAAACTATGAAGGTCGCAGCTTGATCTGATAAAACACTTTCTCGCTGTTGATCTATTACGAAAAACAAACACACAAGTGCGCATGCATATAAAATTACAGTGGTAACGAAGCACGAACAGGGAACAGAAAAGAAAGATAGTATTAAAAAATTTGTATACATAGCGTTAAAATGTAACACAAGATCAAAGGATTTTAAGACTGCCGTACCAATCCTTTCTTGTTTCTGTTTAAATCTGTGAACAGTGAATGGTGAAACAATCCCATTTTCTGATGCATAAAGCAGGTAGTCACGTGACATCTCGCGTTGTTCCAATGCAGCAGGCGTCGAAACTGGTTGTCGAACGAGGTGTTGAGATCCTTGGCCCAGTTGTAAGTGTAAACAGTGATCTGCATTGAGATTAAAACAGGTTCTTCAGGTTGGGCAGAAACAGGAAAAACAAGTATGGGTAAAAATACAACAACAAAACCATTTTTAATTGTATTGCATTGTTATCTATTGAACGGTATTGTACTCTACATATGCCCTGTCACAAAAAACTTTAACTTTCTTTATGATGACATTGGACGATGTTGAAACGTTGCATTAAGTTTTTCGCGATTGTTTTTCCTATTGATTTTATTTCAAGACTTATTGAAACTATTTTTCTCACGAATTAACCAAAGAGAGGGGGCCATTTTACTTCTCATCCTGTGGAGCAGTGGCAATGAAACTTTTTGAGTAATAATCGTATAAATGTAATTAAAAGTCGTGAAAGTGTTTAACTAAAGTAAAAATGAACGTTTTACAGTCAACCTGCCAACAAACGCACTCGCCTGCGCACAAAAACCGCTCAAAATCTGGAATTTCAAGTTGCAAATATCATAAGTATCTGTTCTATCAAAATGATTGTATTTCATGGTATTCAAAACCGTAACTACAAGTAATATCATACCAATGAAACTTAGACAGTTACTCATTCTTTACTGGAGCTTTGTAAAATGTTCATTTTGTGTCAGTCAATTTTTTTCATGGCAAAAAATACTTTCTGGTGACGTCATCCAGTAAAACCTGTGAGATATTATTTTTCTAAGTATTTTTGTTTTGAAGCTACAGAGCGAATACATTCGACTTTGGTGTCAGGATAGAAACATTAAAAAGCGTAATGGGGAGGAGGTGCGGCTAAATGATAATGATAATGATATTGCTAATGTTTTAGAGTTTAGAGTCATTGACTCCCCCTGGACGGGACACTAATTCATCACAGGCTAGCCCCCAGCAGAAGCTGGTACTCATTTTACCGACCTGGGGAGGATGGAAAGTTGAGTCAACTTTGGCGGAAAAGAAGGTCACACAAATATTCAACACTCGGCTAAGCCGGGGTTTGAACCAAGGACCTTGTGGTTAGAAGGCAGAGATCTTACCACTGCTCCAACCACGCCGCCGTTCAAACCTGAGACGCAGTCGAGGGTTTTCACCTGCTCAAGAATTCTCACAAACTTTGCTGAGGTTTTCACCATGCTGTGAAAGCACGGAAGACACGTTTTATCTCTTTTATAAAATCACTATTTTCCGACATACGTACATCTCTCGTGAAACTGCAAATTATCACAACTTAGCCAAATGTCATTTTCGTGCTTCATAGCGCTATGAAACTACACTTGTCGACCAATCAGAACGCATGTACTGACTACCTAAATGAGGTAAAATATTAAATATTAGGAGACTGGATAAGGACTGCATGTATGATATCACATAACAGTGCACCATGCTTACCATATAACTTTTATAAGCTGAGAGGTTATTTTCATTTTTAGAAACGTATTTCTGTAGATACTGAATTATTTCCAGCAAATGACGTAACGTCACACACATCTTCTGATTGGATAAAAAAAAGTCATTGCTTATTTCGCACGAATCGAAAACTTAAAATAGATTCGTCTACTACTGTGTTGAATTCAAAGTAAATAGGGGAAGATGAACACTCCTAGTCCTAGTAATGGTTCCTAGCTTTGTCTACTATTGGGGTCAAGGTGAAAAGGGGAAGATGTTCTCTCCTTATGATGGGCTCCTGGTTTTGTCTACTACTGCGTTGGGGACAACGTGAATAGGCCGAAGATGAATGCTCCTAGTGATGGGCTCCTGGTTTTCTCTACTACTGTGTTGGTGTCAGGGTG
>JAOCNB020008236.1:0-22308 GCA_026546465.2 Palythoa caribaeorum | reverse complement strand
CCCATGTGGCCGGCCATAGTGTCCTATATGGTGGCTGCTAACACTCACACTCACTTTATTTAAGGGTAGATACAAGGGATAACGCCCGGTGCCCATGTGGCCGGCCATAATGTCCTATATGGTGGCTGCTAACACTCACACTCACATTATTTAAGGGTAGATACAAGCGGTAACGCCCAGTGCCCATGTGACCGGCCATAGTGTCCTATATAGTGGCTGCTAACACTCACACTCACATTATTTAAGGGTAAATACAAGGAATAACGCCCGGTGCCCATGTGGCCGGCCATAGTGTCCTGTATAGTGGCTGCTAACACTCACACTCACTTTATTTAAGGGTAAACACAATGGGTAAGGTCCGGTGCCCATGTGGCCGGCCATAGTGTCCTATATGGTGGCTGCTAACACTCGCACTCACTTTATTTAAGGGTAGATACAAGGGGTAATGCTTGCTACCCATGTGGCCGGCCATAGGGCCCAATATAGTGGCTGCAAGTTAACACTGCACACACGTGCTGAACTTATGAGTTTTCCTTTTTTAGTTTTACTTACCATTTGCCTTTACAGTTTTTGCTATTCCTTCAATCGCTTCTTTTTTAACTACAGGTAGCTCTTTTTGTTTCTTGAAAAAAAATTCGATTTCATAAGACTGTAACGGGACTCCTGGATTTTTATTAAACAAGTCTTCTGTGTTTGCAATTTTCCTCATTTGCCATGTCTTTTTCCATGTTTTATTATTCTCCATGTCTTTTGCAAAGGAAATCTTCTTATCTGAATTCTTTCTTAGAATATTATTTTTCCAAAGGTTAAAGAGAGTATGGTTTTTATCGTTTCTTAATTTTCTTAAAATGCCTATTGTTGTAGGAGGCCTTTTTCCCCATTTCTTGAGTATTTTTAACATCTCTTGTTGCAGTTGCAGTTGAAGGTTTGCAAATTGAAAGTACGCTTCTAGGTCTTCATGAAGCTTTGAAATGTCTGTCATAGGTTTCTCTCTCGTTTTCCATCTTTCATTCCCTGGTACTTTTCCAAAATCTTTAGTTTTTCTAAAATTGAAGTGCATGGCGCCATCTTCTTGCTTCTCTTTTGATTTGATGCTTGTCATTTTACTTGATTTCTTATCACTATCTGAGTTGTCATTTCTTCTTTTTGCGTTTTCCTCCGAGATCATTCCTTTTCCATTTAAGAACAGCTTCCTGTTCACTTGCTCTATTTCTTTATTACGTTGGCAAGTGCCTAAATGCAAGGTTATAACTATAAGTGTGGCCTTTAAAAACTCTCGGTGCATATTTTTCTCCTCCCCTGCAACTGGCTGTACTTGTCAATGAAGCCTGAAGGAAATAGAGCAACATGCTTAGCAACAACATAAGCCAACAAACGCAAGTACGAGAAACAGTTTCGCCAGATCATATTTAATTTAGTTAAACATTTACCATTTACGACAATTACCATTTCCGACATTTACCATAATCACGATGATGTTTATGCTTATCTTTATCATTACCATTGCTATTACCATTACCTTTATTTATAACTACCACGACCATTTACGTTAACATTAACATTAACCTTGCCTTCTATCGTCATTTTTGTTATCATTTACCATATCATTATCATTAATCTTATCTTTATCTTTACAATTACCATTGTCATAACCGTTATCGTTATCGACAGTGTTGCCGTTATTTCTGATGGCCATAACTACTATCATTATCATTGCCATTGTCATTAGCATTAGCATGTGATTGACATTATCACTGTACATTGCGTAAGCATTAGCATGAGCTGTCATTACAATTATCGTTATCGTAATCGTTATCATTGTCGTGATCATTATAACTCTTCCAATTTGAAGTTACTGTATACATTATACTTTTGTGTCAAGTATCATATCAAACATACAAGTGGCAAACAAGGGCAGAAATCAAGTTAACCCATTAAATATCTCTTGGCGTTTTTATCAGCATTTGTTGAACAAAAGGATATGTTAAATTATATCGTTTAAAAGATAGTAGAAAATTACTCTGCAGGTGCATGGAGTGAACACAGTTATGTGATAATTTTTAAGCTAAAGCTCACCTCATACTCTGCAATATGGAACAAGGATCGGATATCTAAAATATAAATATCCCCAGGCAATGGACAAAGAAAGTTCTACCCATTACTTTTCGCTGGGAAGTGTCATGTTTAATAAATTATTGATAATTCAGGGTTCTCAATTATATGACAATACAAACACCATGTTTCAACTAACATCAGATCAATCTTCAGTAGAGTGTTTCATGTGTCGACATTAAAATGCTAACTTCAAAACTCTGAACTCTGCGCAGTTTCATATGCTTTTAATATCTTTTATAGCCACCGCCCCGAACAGATTTTTACACACAAATTTTATTGTTTTCATTGAGGTACTTCTGAGGGAGTGGAAAAGCAATTCGAGTCAGCAACACTAGCCACGTAATTACTCTTGCCGGTACGTAACGAGTCAAGGAATGGGCTCCGTCTTTTTTATTTGTTTGTTTTTTCTTGTTTATGTCACGATTGTATTGACGCGCTGGCTGGTCGAAAGTGATGCGGGCTCAGAAACCGGTGATTTATTTTTCCAAGATGGCGGGAAGACATATATTATGTTATTTGACAGTGATTTTAAAGCCGTTTTTTTTTATTTTAGATGTCTTTAGAATTTACTTTTTTCTCAATGTCAAGCAATACTATTGCTATTTAGTATTTGCGATTAATATGAACCCGTCTGTCAAAAGGAGAATTCGCCTGGCTGCAAGGTTTCGGCGGTCGTTGTACATGTTAAGAAAGTTTCTTTTGAGAATGAACACGGCCTTATACTTATGGAGGTAAAGTGCTGCTACAATGTTCGACACTAGCAGATATATTTAACTTGTATGGTCAGCAGGTGGCCGAAAAAGTTGCACTCGAGTCAATTAAAATTGTGCAGTATACCACTTTTTAACTTGTTTACATGGATCCAGCCGTCGGCCGGTACAGCACACAGTCAGAATAATCGCAGAAGGATATGAATAACGGCGGTACTACAGATGTTAACTATCTTGGATTTTGTGGAAACTTTTACTGCCTATATAGTGCTACATTCTGGCACTGCCTTATTCGGTAGAACTCAGGAATATTGTGGTGCATTGCATGGAGAGCATTCCAACAAGATTTCATTCTGGTATCCTGATAGTACAGTAAAGATCCTGTAAATGTTTTTAATGCAAGTTTCCAGTACTTAAAAGCAAATCCTTCAAATATCGTGAGCTTATTTAAAATATGTAGCAATGAGCTGAAATATCACCTGACAGATTGTATTTTTTTGAAGCATGTGAAATCTAAATATGAAAGTATAGTATAACAAGCATGGGTCTAGAATATTAGTACCACTGGCACCGTTTTAATTGTCTCTATTAATAAGTGATTTTTCATTTACAAAGCACAGCTTTTTATTTTTCAGTTAACTAGATTTTCCAGTGTGTAGTACCGTATTATTGTTTTACGTTTCTTTACCAAATGCTACCTTAGACATAAATTGAACTCTTAAAATGTTTTCAGATAAAAATATGATTGGTACTAATAACCATCTTGGGTATATTTTGACTTCTCAAAGGGTTACCGTTAAAACGTTTTAGTACAGTATTAGGGATACTGGGTTGCATAAGAAGCTTGCTCAGTGCTGTGACTGTACAGCAGTTCTACTTTCAAATTTTAAATTTTGATAAATGTGATGATTGAAGTATAAATTACTGATTGTTATTAAAATTGCTGAAAACATTGACAAACGATTATATGTAATTAGTATAAATCTACTAGCGTTCTATTATCAATGCTGTTCTCTGATTGGCTACCCTACCCACTATCTATTTGGGATGGATAGTGGATAGCGATTGTCAACAAAATGGCGGCCGCTCCTTCGAGGTTTCAAATAAAATTTTTCAGATATTCAATAAAATTGACAGCCTTTTTTTGAACGACTAGTAGATTTATACTAAAACAATTAGATTATTCGCTCTCGATTAACTATCACGCGATAGAAATCTCGACCTCATAATCTAATTGTTAATTAGTATAGGTAATCGAATGGGGCCGAGTCCAGTCTGGGAAAAAATCACGCGTCGCCTGGCCAAATTGAAGTTAATTGCCCGAACCTTTCCAAGGCGAGGGCAATTCTTTCAATTTGGCCAAACGACAAGTGATTTTTACCAAATTGGACGAGGACCCATTCGATTGCCTTTTAATAACATAGGGGAAAACTTATGTTTGCAATTTAAAGCAATTTTTTAGCTTGTAAAATCAAATTTTCTGAAAGGAAAGTGTCGAGCGGCGATGCTGTTGAACAATCTGGAAATTGCCGTGGGATAAAACAACAAGTATTAAACAGCAGACAATAGAAAAAAAGTAAATTAAAAAATACAGAATATGCAAAGTAGTCGAACAATAAAAGTTATAAAGACTTACTTTCCACAGTTTCGGGTTTTCAACAGTAAATGAACTCCGATTCAAGGCCAAGGGAAAATTACGATCCAAATAGCCACAACAGCAATGAGTGGTCACTTGCATTTGCGTTTTGCAGCAACAAATATTGTTCCTCGGGCATCTTTTTTTCAAAAACTATCGATTCGTAAGAAGAAACAACAGAACTTGTTGTTCAAAAAAATGGATAAAAATACAATTAACCTCTAACTTGCAGAGGCGCGAAAAGTGGCGACGTGTGTCGGTGCGTACGCTAAAAAGCGCGGGAATTCACTCGACAGTAAACAAATGACAAATGAAACAAGGAGCTTCTTGTCTACTTTGCTTTCTAAAGAAGTTAAAGTATATTTAGTAGTTTTATTTAGTTTTTTTTTCTAAGAACTGAACTTTGTAAACGAGGCTTTTTTCTTTGTCTTCAGCAGTTCACCAACAGCTTTTCATATTGACATTGACCTCAGCCGGTGAAAAACCCGGTTGCTATGGAAATTTTGTAACTGCACATGTGAAATTTCAAATTGGAGCCTGGATGCATGGAGGGCAATTACAGATGAAATTGAGGTCCAAATTTATAGTATAATTTGTCCCCTATGTTATTACTGATATAATACCATATTTGATATAATAAATATTTTGCAACTTTCAAGATAGTCGTTCTGTGTTGTTGCCTCATCAACAGGGTTTTTTGGGGGAGGTAGCTTCTAAATTTATGTAAAAAAATAGATTCAGTTTTAAACCTAAACGCATGGATAGGCAAATCTTGGGCAAATCTAGCTAATTAAGCAATGAATGAAATTCTACAAAACTTGCACGAGTAAAGCAATTATGTGGCCTCTCGTTAGAAGACTTAAATTAGTGCAATATTTCACTGTTGCCACCTTCAACTGCAAAACAGAGGAAAATAAGTGGATATGTATTCAAATCATTGGCATTTTCGTCAATATTCTCGGCAATTGTTGGCTTTTGTGAAACCTTGTAATTTAGTTGCCAACATGGCAGCACCTTGTAATGTATTGTTAGCACCGGGCGCATTCATTCGCTTATCAGAGTTTTTCAGTGTTTCTCGTACCCAGGGCACGCATATATCCATTGTTTTACAACCAAATTTGTGGAAATTAATTTTGAATTAGTTTAGGCACTGTCGTTTGAAAGTTGTTTCAGAACGCTGGTTTTACTGATTTCGTGATCTCGAATAAAGTTAAGTGCTTAGTCATGTCTTTCAGTGGGCGGGAGAAATCATTTCCGTGATCAACCAAAACTGCTCGAAAGTTGTTGCGTTCGCAGAAAGTTGTCAACAGACCCACTCGCACTTCGATTGAGACTGAAATTACTTCAGCTAAGGGCAAAGGAATCAACGGGAGAAATCATTTCCTCATTGGCCAAAGAACCGGACCGCAAACATTCTACTTGTCTACTGACTGGGCAGTATAAAGTCAGTTTTAAGAAACGGCGCTATAGGAAGTTTACGGAAAAGTACATGTCTTTATGACACACTTCATTCTTGGACCTGATTTCAGAATTCCCTTCACAAACCCGTTTGACAATCTTTTTAATTTGTAGGTGGTATGTATTTGATTATTTATTTTTCATAAAATTTTGTTTAGCTATAATTAGCAACCACATTTGAAGTACTTTGCTAGTATACTGAACAATATTTTATAATCTGATAATGCTGCAAAAATTCTTCCTCTTTGCTTAATATATTTTTCGTACAACTATTCGTGAATGACGAGTTTTGTTTTACTTTTTCTATTCAAACTGTTTTATCAGTTTCGTCTGCAGTAGCAGCAAATGATTTGCTATTAATTTAGTTTAAACACATCAACTAATTTTGAGCTTATTAATCTGATGAAACCACGAGTTGAAATATCATATGATATAGTATTTAAAGCAAGTCATGAAACAATATATTGTAAGCAAGGGTCCAGACTTTTAGTATCACTATTTTGACCTTCTCTTAATAAATGATTATTAATTTACAAAGGACAGAATTTTTTTAAATTTTAGTTAACGTTAATTAAGTAGATGTTTTAGTGTGCAGTACTGTATTTTAATACTGTTTACATTCAGTACTATCGAAATGCTGTAAACTTAAAGTAAAATAAATGTAATTTGATGAATTTGTTGGCACTAATGATTATCTTATTTTGACTTTTCCAATGGTTATCGATAAATCTTTTTAGTACAATTAGGAAATACTGAGTTTCATTTATAGCTTGCCTAGCGCACTGACTGTATGTAGCAGTTCTACTTTTAAATTTTGAATGTTGATCAATGAAAGAATAACCTAAAATATTAAAATTGCTGAAAAACGTAAGAAACATAAGAACGTAAATAAGAAACGAAAAGATCATAAGAAACAATGGATATGACTCCGCTGGAAAGTTACGTCTTCCTATACTTACAAAAAGGATATTTTGAAACCTTCAACTGTTCTATGTTGTTGCCCTATAACAGTGTATGTGAGGAGGGGGCTTTATAAATTCAAGAAGAAAATATAATCGGTCTTAAATCTCAATGCATGCTAAGGGTTAGTTACTAGGGCAAATCTAGTTAAGCAATCAAGGAAATATGCTACAAAAAACGGCACGAGTAAGAAAAACATGTAGCGTCCTGGTTGGCTAAAACTTGGACAAGCTACAAATTAATAATTCTCATTCATTAGGCAAATTTCAGTCTTAAAATGAAGTCGACCCTTGGGTGAAAACCCTTTATACATTGCTGGAAAAAAACAAGCGTTTATCACAAATTTACAGTAAACGAGTACATAATTTTGTGACTAGCTGAAAAAGGAATTCTACTCCGACAATTCAATATATCTTTATTATAATATGCAATCATTGTAAATTTTAACATAATTCAAAGTTTGGCTGCAAGAATAAAAACATTAAAAAAGTTAACATCCGGAAATATAATACACTGACAGTATCCTTAACTTTGATTTGGGTCTAAAACCGGACTTGCGCAGTTCCGAGACAATGTCGAATGCACCTCACTAATCCAGCTATGATTATTACTATCGCTAATCGTAGTTAAACGTGTTAATTTACTGTCTGTTTAATAGTTCAGTAATACTGTGATAATAATCATAAAAACAACAACAACAATAATACAATGAGGCTAAACACTCGGACTCGATCTTCGCAAACTTCATTATTCAGATGTACGTCTTGTGATATGTTATATGTTTGCAACTTTTCTCAATTTGTTATACGTATATATGATATTTTAATCTTAGTACACAAGCTAGAAATGACAAATTAATGAGTCGTGAAGTGTGTCATGTCTTGGTATAAGATATTCAGTAATAATAATAATAATAATAATGATGATAACAGTGATCTTTGTTTCTTGGACTTTACGAATTCGAGGTTTGTGTTGGCTGATAGGACAGAAAATATAACAAGTGTCCCATTTCCAGCTTTTGTAGATGACGAAGGCGCTTGACCATCTGGTAAAGAAACAGTGAAGATAATGTAAATAATTTTAAGATAAAAATTATTGCGGGGAATTTTCAACGTTTTGGGGTCATACTGACGCCATCTTTAGGTTACCTCCATTAAAGCATTAACCAGATGTGTTGTACAAAGTCTTTACTTCCGGCAATCCCGGTACAGTTTTATCGATCCAAAGATGACAAGTCGTATGAGTTTTTTTATCTTGTATCCATAAGTAAGTCATGGCGGAGATTACAACTTTGAGAACTTATTCTTAAATAAAAACGAACGCGCGGTTTGAATTTTCGAAGAACGATGTGTGTTTTATTCTGAAAGCGAAAGAAAGCTGTTTTTCTTTCAAGGAAATTAAATCAAAAATTAAATAGAATCTTAATTTAAGTCTTCTTGAATGACTCTGACCGATGCATGCCCTTCTGCAATGGCACTTTTTAAGGTACAAAGCTTTTCTGGAAACATTTTGCGCGGTATCGGGATATTTATAAAATTCCAGGACATCTCAAAGGGTACTACTTGCTATCTGTTTTAGGAGTTTAAATATCAACTGAATAAGAAATATAATATTTTCAATCTTGTGACTTGTCATTTTAGAATTCTTGGTTTAACAAACTAAATGCTGTTTGTCTGGTAGCAAGTAAGTCGATTCGCAACCCTTCACCACAAACGATTTTCGTATTATACTCTGAAAATATAAGAGAATTTGTGATGTCTCTATCATACGCCGGCAGAGAAAGATTGGAAATGGTTGCTGGAAATAAATCATTTCTTTCTGTCTGAGGAGTATTCTGCACAAAGCTTTGTGCACAGCCAAGCAAGAGTAGTCCACCATGCGGCACCAATATATTGGATCTATACCGCATGTCTCTGCGCAGCTGCATAGTCTTTTTATCATTTTAATTTTACTTCATGCATGTGTCTTTTCACGAAAGTTGTATTCGTTTGTGTGGTTCTTCAACAATCGTTTTTAGTTCCATGAATTCTAGCATCAGAAATGTTTTCAGTCGTAAAAATTTAAGGATTTTACAAAACCTACCTTGCACAGACTATATTATAAAGTGTTTTTATCGCAACATTGTTGCATGAGAAGTAATCAAAAAGGGCGTATGAAAACCGAGTAGTATAGGGAATATGGCTATGAATTTCTCTAAGGAGCCATGTTCTCAAAAAACTAATCAGTCAGTTTTAAAGAACGTAATATCACAGATATTGCTCACCGGCTCACACTTGTGGCGGGTCAGTAATGCTGTTGTTTTTGTACGTGATATCAGTATTTGTGCCGAAGAGAAAAAATAGACTTGCACTGTGCTTAGTTATGTAACCCGGACAATTTAGCATCACTGCAATATTTTGAAAGTTGGAAATAAGCCGAGCAGTGGTCCAAAGTTAATCTGTTAATTCGCTCTAATGTAGTTCAAAACCTTTATATGCTTCGTAAAGTGTAGCATCCCACTGAAAAACTCAGTCAAATGTGCCATATCTGTGCTTTCAGATTTGTTGTAACCTTTTTCTGTATAGAACAATTGCTTCTCAACGTCTTAACATTACAAAACGGCTTTTCTAGTGTAGTTTTAAATTTTTCCCTTTTTACTTTTTGTATATAGCTAAGACATTAATCGGTTTTTTAATGATCGCATTAAACTCTCAGAGCTTACTGTTTTTGTCTAACTGATTTTTTTTTTTCAAATGCGCAAAATTAGAATGAACAACACCAATCATTTCAAGGCGAGAAAATTAATGGTCACTTCCATAAGTTTTCAACATCTGGCTCAAAACCTAGAATGAAAACCAGCATAATTATTTTAGCTCTTTTTGGTAGAGCCATTGTTCATGTTTAAATTAACCGATGCATTTTTTGAAGTGGCAAACGTCCAGCTCAGCACATGATAAGGACTAGAATGCAAAACGTTTCAATACATAAGTACCAATAAGTTTTTAGTGTGCTGTTTGAAAATACGTTTTTGACGGATACATAGCAACTTAAGAACCATACGTGTATTTATGTTAGCTATTACTGCATGAATTCAATGTCCGGCCATTTTTCTTTTGTCAGTTCAGTCTTGTTGGTCATGTCACATTCTATTATATAAATACAACATTTTCAATTGATAAAAAATTATAGTTTTTTACGCAATAAGAAAGTTGCTGTGATGGTCCATTAAAGCTTTATGGGTTCCAGATTCATTTTTTATTTCATCTCTAATGTCTTTTGTTTTGATGACAAAGATTTACTTTGCTTCCAGACGCAAAGCTTAATTTTGCTTGGTGCTTAAAATCTGTTGCGTTTGTATGAAAGCTATGATGTCCTTGTCTAACTTCACTAAACTTTAAAACTTTTGGTGTAAAACGTTTGCTAACCAAGTTCTTCTTAAGCGCTCCACCGAGGTGACTTGCGATCGCATTACAGGCAGGTTCCGCAAAACCTGAAACAGTTCCTCTGATATTATAGAATATATTTAGAAACGAAAACCTAGATTAAGCAACACAATTTTACAAGAACTAATCTGAGGAGGAAGGAACTTGAAATTACCAAGAGTAATTGATAGAATATCAACGATCTTACCATTGGTTTAAAAGATACGATGGTGAAAGCAAAATGGTGAGTGGGTAGAAGAGGGAACGGTTGGCTCCCCTTAAACGAAACTAAAACGGAAACTACCAAGGGTAATTGATAGAATATCAACGATCTCACCATTGATTTAAAAGATGGTGAAAGCAAAGTGGTGAGTGGGTAGAAGAGGGGACAGTTGGCTCTCCTTAAACGAAACTAAAACGGATTTTTTTCGTTTTGATGTCCAAAATAGTTTATAAGTGGTAACCTTCCTTCCTAAAGCTAATCAGTAAAACACTTCCGCGCCCCATGGCCATGTGTTTTACAAGCCTTTTAATAAAAATAGCGTAAAGATCAGTTATAGTTGCATGCTTAATATAATAAGAACAATAAAGCACCAGAAACAATGCAAAAATCGTTACCACTAAATCTAGTTTAACCGGAGATGGATGCAACTACAAAAGAAAAAAAATGAATGCCCATTAAAAGATTCTTGCCTAACATACAGTGTTGTATACAAAGCCAGGGTCTCCACAGAATTGGACAAAAAACTTACATAGGCACGAAGGAGCATCAGTTTAAAAGAAAAGATTCAACAGTCACAACCTATTCTTAACACATTAAAAATGCATCAACAACACAGCACTCTCCAAATACTTTTAGGAGATAAAGTGCAAGAACATGCAATACTCTATAGAATGGTCCGAATCTTAACAAAAGCAAGTGCGTATACAATAGAAACCAACCAAGCTGCAATCTCTGCCTAATGGAAAAATTCCAAATTCTTAAAGCTGAGAAAACAACGCTGGTGAACATGAAAAAATGGTTTTACAAGTCCCGATCTGATGACCGCCTTCCTTGAATGGCCCGCAACCAAAACTCAAATTCAGTCTGATGATCGCGAAAGCGTGCACGCATGAAACTCTGTGTAAACGTTTTTACTTATATCAAATTTTAGCTTTTATACGTGTTTTATAATCTTTACATTTTTACCCAGCTCTACACACGGTTTTTTCTACGTATTGAGCATTCTTAGAACGCAGCGAGAAACTCTGTTTTTACGATAAATTATAAAGAAACTCATATGAACGTTTTGGTGCGTGGGGTGAGAATACATATATTTAAGAATCCGGCTACACGATTATGCATGCAGTTTTTAAACTGATGTGCCTTGAATCTATAAATTCAAACGAAATGACAAGAGGGATTATATTAAATTATAGTAATGCAAAGAATTATTAGAACCAATCTGTAGCAATAACGTTCAGTAGATCTAGATGAAAAACAAGTTTTTCAGTAAAAATCATTGATCGTGAAGACAGCTGAACGTGCCTAAATATCTTCATTGTTCAAACTTGAGTTGGTGGTTATTCATTAAAAACGCATTTACTGGTGTGTTTTTTTGTAAAAATAATGATTGAATTTTAAGTTTCAATGTACTTTGAAATGTAGTTACATTCATTGACTTGGAGAAAACCTGAGACAAGCCGAACAAAATTACAACAAAATGCAAATATATGTTAACTTCTGAGCATTTTAAATCTTTTAAAACATTCCTAAATTTTATCAATTTTGCACTTGGATATTATCAGTGTGTATGATGTTGCACTGAAGAAACACACACAGACTACTTAAACAGAAACAAAAGTTACATAACACAGACCATTTACAAAGTGCGGCGAGGTCGAGCCAAAGTCCATTATTCAGATGTTATATATAGTGCTGGGTTGAAACCCACACAGACTGATGAGAATCCCTGACCCAAAACACTCAGTGTGCTTTGCCACATCCGTGCAAACATTAAATTGCTTGGTTTACAATATTGATGCAGAATAAAAATTTAGAGTTCAAATTTCATTAAAAGAAACAGTGCATCTTCATCTCATACGAACTCTAAAGTTTAAACTTTGCAGTATCATGTATGAGGTCTTCCTGATATCCATCGACATAGATTGGTAGCAAACTTCCATTTACTGTTGCTTTTGCCCTCTCAGATAGAATTAGAACCACGCTTTTAGAGTGGCAATTAACGCTGAAGAAAATTTTTGGTAAAACATGAACGTAAAAATTGCTAAAAATTTAATAGCTTTACTCTGGTTCACTTAGTATCTCGTTTACAAATCTACCATCTTGAGATTTGGTCAGTTCTCTTCTAGTGCATGCCAAATTTTTAATCTTTTTCGTGTTTCAAGAATGTTAAAAACGTTTTTTTTGTTGGGTTTTTATAGTACTAAATGCAGCTAATAAAATTAAGCTTAACTAACATTTGGTTAACGCCAATCATGATATGGATTTTTGAGGAAGACCGGAGATTGAAATTCCTCAACTCAAAAATAAGTGTCGCTTTATCAAAGCTTTGACGAACTACATCCTTGGGAAAAGTACATTCTTACTTAGCGGATGTCCGAGCAAGTAAAATTGTATTATGATTAATTTACTTCATTACAATATCCAAACTGGAGATATTTTAAAGACTGGTAGAGGTAGAAATGGTCAAACAGTTTTAATTTCACCGCGCTTTTCATTGTGACAACTACTCACGCAACCAGCCATACCAGATTTTCCCGAGCTATCCGGCGAGCTTACCAGAATCTAGCAGGCAAGAAAGTTTTAACTATTTTTTCTTTGACTGGAAGCATCCTTTTTTCAGTGTTCTCGGTTCATCAACTAATTCTATGTGTATGATGATAACAGCTAAAATTACCAGTAATTAACTCTTTTCAAGCTCAAATTTTGTAAAAGTGATTGTGCCCACGTTACTTGTAAATAGCATTTTTTTTGTCTCCCACTTCTGAAGGAATAGAAATTCAACTTACGGCTCCATCTTTGCAACTTCAAAATTCATCACGGATTCAGCTTGGCACCTTTTTACGAACTGCTACATCTCCAGAAAGCTCAGTCCTTGCAATTGCTCTGTCATTCTTTTCTATATGAGTTTATCAAAATATTGAAAAGTACTTCTTATTACTTTGAATTCCAATACGTTTGAATTAAGCTTTTAGGAATCGTGCAGCTTCAAACTTTTCAAAGATTCTTTTTCCGAAATAAACACAAGGTTCTGATGTGAATAAATCAGATTCATCGCCTTGGGAGTCCAAAAGAAGCTAACTCTCATCACAGCGATTATTTCGATGAATGACTAACGCTTGAAACGTCGATAACTTTCCCTTAACATCCGACGGCGATTGAAATATATTCTTAATCTTATGTTAACTATTGATTTAGGAAAGCATGCATTTAACAGTTTTTTTAAAAAACAATAAACTTTCAAAAATTCCTGCCTTTTCGAAAACCAGACGCAGAATAAAATTAAAGTAATAATAAAAATAGAAGGAAAAATTCCAAAACTACAGTTTATTTAATGTTTTTTTAATTTTATTCTTAATCATAAGTTTGTTTTATCTGACAGAATGTAAATTTTATCGGTGTAGATTCTAGATTGTAGTTTTATCTTTAACAGTGAATTGTTGCAGAATTTTGCCCCCAAGTTAAGTTTGGTTTGGTTTGGTCCAAGTAAGCAACACAAATTCACATTCTTATGAATGTCCTTTATTGAGCCTTTTGAGACTGAGTGGCCTTGTTTTGGGAAAAAGATAGATAAATAATTGTATTATATGCTTCAAGGATAAATATTTGAACGCTCGTCTTCATGGAAAACATTATACCGTTCCCAACAAAAATCTAAGATGTAATGACAAAATAATCAACTGAATGTCAAAAATGTATGCTCCAAGTTTATTCTCAAGTAACGTAATGCATATGTCTTATGAGGTCTGCCATTTAATTCAGCTCAATTACTGCATAATAACTTTTTTTTAAAACATAAAGGGACAATCATAGTTGTAGAATGTAAACGTCAAAAAAGGAAACACTAACCTATCCAATCTGTTGGATTGCAAATGTGCTTTACTCAAGAATTTAAGACAATATTTTGTACGTATTTTTTAGCAGAAATGAAAACGTTTAAAATTCGTTATAGTCATTAAAGTAGTTTATCACCTCAATAATGCATCATGTTAGACATTTTAGGCACTGATTTACTGTTCAAAACACTTTTAACTCCATAGTTTTTCCAACTAAAGGCCTCTATTGAGGGGTTTCGTTAAAATAATAGTTATTGACGACTAAAAGTAATCTACGACTGAAAACCCTCAAACTGTCAATCGTTATTATCGATACACACGCGGGCTTTCAGTTAGTCGTTCTCTCGTTGATTACTTTTAGTCATCATTATAAAATAGTCATTGATAACTAAGTCCCTCATCTGCATGTGAAGAGTGAAGGCCATAACTCGGCTAAAGATCGTATTTTCTAGATCTGTTCCTGTTTGCATCGTGTATTTTTCGTTTATTGAGATAAAACAAAAAAATGAGCCGCATAGATAGATAAATAGACGGTTTGCTTATGGATGATTAGGCATATTTATTTTCCAGATTTCAATTACTCTTAAAATCTCACCAATGTGGCAATCTTTATATTCCTATTTGACTAGTGCTGTGAGACGTTTTGGTAAACCGGCCTCGACTCTAAAACCTTAATATTGTAAAATTATAAATGCATCGTCACGTTCAAAGTTCAGCAAGTTTTTACGGTTTTATAATTGATTTCGAGGTAGTCTCACCTTTTCCAACATTTACTCTGGTCTAGTGAACAAGAAGAGATCATTTTGTACACTCAGGGAAAGAACAGAAATGCTTTCGTCCCAATTTTATCGGTAGGCAAATTGATTTCAATGGACCTTCGTTTAAGTACTTCAAGTTCGTAAAATACCAAAGAATAACCCTTTTGAAAAAAGACATCTCTCCGACAGCTTTATAACTTGAAATAGTGAAAATATTTGTAAAAGGAAAGCTGAGATGACCGAATTCAAGCCTTAAACAATTTTCCCGCAGTTCAAAACTTTTTAGTTAATCTTTTATGGTTTGTAAAAGTTTACAAGTTTGTTTTCTAGAATGATACGAGGGATGAAATCTTAAAACCACCAGACTGAAATTAAATAAGTTCCAGTGATAACCAGACTCATCTGGACTATTTAACATAAAATGATTTTAGCCTGAAGTGTGTGGTTGGTGTGAGAATTAAGATCAGCCCTCGTTCTACTCGACGACGATGGTTGTGTGCGTCAAAGGAAAATGTAAACGTCCGCAGACTCTCGACTTGTAGTGGCTTCGTCATCCCTGCTTCCGTGACACAATGTATGTGCTCTAAATTTATCTGAATAGAGATTTAGAATATGCGACAGCTATTTATCGTTATAACAAAAGATATCTATATTGATTGCCAAAGGATGAAACTGTCATATGATCCAGATAGAAGCACATACATCATCAAAAACATTGAATAGTGAACTGTTTATACCAAATAGTTGCATTTTCATGGAAACCACTTCGAAACGAAACAAAAAAGGTGCAACTGAAAAGTGGAGCGAAAAGCAACAGGAAAAAATGATATTAGATCCGGACAAGAGCTTGTGTTAGAGAAACTTCTTCGCCTTCACAAATTTCATTAAAACGGAAGCAAACTATAACTAAAACGTTTTTTTTTTTCACGGAATTAAGGTAATAATAATGAAGATAGTCTTTTTGAGCTGTACACTTTTTTTGTAAGAACAAACTCAATAAAAATATAGAGGCTGAAATTGCCTGAAAAGTAAGAACAAGATAACAAAACACCATGAGGCTGAAAGATAGTTTCAAAATTTTAATGAGTTTTAAATCTTTGCAGTTTCAAATCTTTACTAAACCCAAGAAGTTATGTGATACAAAATACATACTCAGTGAATATGTTTTCAGCTAACGATTATCGTTTGAAGTTCAAATTGCAAATATAAAAGAATTTAGAAAATTCTAAAACCCACGGAAACTGACACGGTAAATAAAAGAAAAACGCTAACAAGTTGAGACTGAAATCCAGACAAGTGTAAGAACATTGAACCTGGGCAAAATTAATAAAAAAGTCTAGATCTCTCCTACAACATACTAACATTTTCAATCTTATCGCCTTTCAAAAGATCGTTGCATTTTTGATTACCTAACAGAATGAACTCATGCAATGAGATCATTTCTATGTGTTTAATCTTGTGACTTAAGCGTTTTCAGTCAAATCTTATAATGTGAGGCATCACGTTAAAATTGTTGTACCCGGCCTAACTTCTGTTTAGTTGAGACAGTTCCGGTGTCTACGACACATTTCTTCTCAACTACCTGCCTGGTTTGAAATGAAAATGAGCTACAAATCAAAGTTCATACAGACGTCTAATCACTCTAAAATAAACACAATGACAAATAAAGTCTTTTTGCTATATCTATTTCTGACGTTATCCAATCTGTCTCTGTACACCATAAGACAAAGGGCTCATTAGTACAAAGATTCTAAAAAATTACATTAGTTAGTTCCCAATTTCTATGGCTAGTTAATTGATCATTTGGATTTAAAGTATAAGAAACAGTAACTAGTGAGACATTGAATGATTGATTATGGAACCCGTTCTACTTTATAGAGTTCGGCATTCAGCAGCATAATATATGCTTATTAGGTACCTCTACCATCTGTAAGCCATAACATTTAGTACAAAAATCGTATAAGTTTGTTTTTCATACTATCACACACTAAAGATAACATTGCCAGTGGATCTGACGAAACAAGTTTGTTTTTAAAACTAAAAGTATTGTGTCATTTTGTAAATGTTTTCTCTCAGCACGTTTTATCAACCTTGTTCATTAGAGCTGTTTTACTTTTAGTTCTCGCATGCAACATCAATAATTAAACTCTAGTCACAAGCCTAACCAAAGACGTTTGATTACTTGCAGAAAATTTAATTGCAACTATCGCAATCTCTTGCTCTTATTATCACAGATATGGCTTTACTCTCAATTGAACGACGAACAAACTTTATGTAATGTGATAGATAAAAAATTTTAAAATATTGCAATCTTTCCTTCCAACACTAGTACTAACTCTTTGAAAATAAACATTAGTCATTTTTTTTAAATTTTAGTTGGAAAGAGACGATGCATGAACTTTGTCGATCTATGCAAGAAGCGACGAACTGCCCATCAATTACTTTAATACAATTCCGCACTTTCTTAGCCTTAAGGCTGTTGTAATGGCATAAATCGTTGATCGCGTTGACCAAACAGACCATCAAGTAGGCAGCGTGTCAGATAAGGGCACAGTGAACAATGACGGAAAAGTCTGCGAGAAAACTGCAAATGCATAGCTAAAGTAATAGCTACGTATCTCTAGATCTTGGATAAAAGGATGTTACTGTTATTTCTCTAAGCGGCTTTAAGGGATGAAGTCACTGTCGCTTGAAAACGTTTTCCAATCTTGTAGGGAGGCGGAAAAAATTATCATGGCTTGTTAACAGATTGTTCAGTGTTATTTCAAAAACTTTAATTTTCTAAGATCTTGGAACAATTTCAGTATTATTTCTTAAATATTCTTGAATGTTGCCTATTTTTTCACGTCAACTACAAACTTTACTCCTCTACTTTTTAAATCATACCGAAAACTAATGAAATTTACCATATTGAATAACAACTTCGATCTAAAATTAGCCAAAGTAAATAATAGTTCAACGGAACAATATCGACACTTATCACTGTGTGATACTTTATATTATAACCATTCGATTTTCTTATTTTAGAGTTACCAAGAATTTTTTAACTACTTTGCATCATTTCGTGTGATATCAGTTAAACCACAGAAGAAAAGACGAGAAATTTCCTTTTTTTCTGCCATCTGTAGACTTCGTATTTTTTTAAAAAAAACTTTATTAGATTGTAACGTTTTTGAACTTTTGTTTTGATTGAAGGTTGTGTGCACCGGTTCGTATTTTACTGAGTTATCTTAATTTTTTTTCCCCTAAAAACCGTTTATTTAGGCAATATATCTTGGAACAGCGCCAAATAAAACCAAGCCATATCACTTACAGTTTTGATAAAAAGCAAACCCACCCGTTCTCGCAAGCAGCAGATTTTATAACAATATTTTTTGATCTACAAATTGTAGGATGAAACCTTTTGACTATTTGGGCTGATATTTGTAAGGTGTTCAAGTTAGAATTTTTTGTTGATTATACATTCAGTTTATATTAGTACTTTTTGTGGCCTGCCAAATCGTAAGGAATCCCAAATTGTTATCTTACAAACTGAAAATGACATAATGTGTTTTAAAACCAGAACAAATTCAATTAAATTAAATTTTAAAAAAATATTTTCGGACCGTTGAAACAAATGGAGACCAAAGAGTTGTGTCATATTGAGAATTATGTTAAAAACCAAAACAAACGTATCGGCTTCTTTGGTGTTAGAGTCCAATTTTAGCAGTGAGTAGTGTTACACGCCTTTCAACTTAGCGGGGTAACTGACGCATTTTACAATATTCTTCTAAGAGGGATTAACTGAGATTCTAATGTTATTTGAAAAGCTTTCACGCAATAAAAAAAGTACTTGATTTTTTGACCTTTGAATTTATGTTCCGTTATTCTACACAGGATTAATTCGGTCTATTTAAGGTAAAGACCAACTTTTTTTGGAAAACCTCTTTAGCTTGTGGGATATGTTTTTTTTTTTACTCTATTGCAATGGCAAACCGACATTTTCCTGTACAATATTCTTCAAAATCAATGTTAATTCCAAACCATTATATTATTTGAAACCTTAAAGAATATGAAAAAAGAACTAATTCCTTTCAAAAATACTTTTGCTGTTCTCGGCGGTCCTATAGGTATTACGTTCACTTGCCTGGATGCCTCATTTTATGAATTATTCCGGCTATTGATGATCAGTTGCTGATTTCAGATATACTCATAGTTGTCTGTTTAGTCACAATTCTGCGGCTTTAAAACTTTTTTCGTGACTTTCTTCTATTTTGGTAATCCTGTGCCCAACATGAAAACAATATTTGGTTTTAATTAAATGAGTGTTCAAACTGAACAAATGGGGAGTTAGATTTTATTAAATTTCTCTTAGCGTGAAACATAAACTGGAAATAACGTGGGGCTGAACTTTGTTAAAAACTTTGATCCGAGTTGTTTGGGATAATAACAAGAAGACAAAAAGAAAAGCAGGTGGCCCGATATTAAATTTTAGACATTAAAATCTTCCTGTGGAAAACCGCTTGATGAGAATCTAAATATACTAAAGAGATTGTAAAATTAGAAATTACGTTTAAAAGTACAAAGTTTCCGATATCTTTTTATTATACTTTCTAGGTAGATCGCTCAACCAAAGCAAAACAAAACAAACTACTTGATCTTAGTAAAGAGTTTCCGTAGTTTACCGCCGAATATTACAATAAAAAACTACTTTGTAAAACTGTGATTGGTTTTATGAAACTGAAAAGCGGATCCTAAGTACATCCTTTATGTTTGTTTATCGATTATAAAACAATTAGACCAATTCATTCATTTCTTCCTGTAGATCTCAGTCAGAATAAGAACATTACATCATTATGGTCCAAGATAAGAGATTATGACAATTTTATCGTAATTGACAAGAGAAGATATTTTTTTGCTGATTTAAGAATGGTCTGGAAATATTTTATTTTAACTAAACTGAGTTCACATCTTAAAAGGCAGAGAAAAAGAAATAAACATGATAAAACAACATTGCTAGAGGGTTCCATACGCATAAACGATAAAGAGATAATATTGTTTCTTAAAAGTCTTGGAGTTTACTGACTCCAGGGACAGATATAGACTAAAATAGCAGCCTAAAGCATCTCAGTGAACGTTAAATGGATAAGGCAAGCAAATGAAAAGTGTGTACCAGAAATGGAGCATCAGTAAAAAAAAAACAAAACGCGTACGAGAATACAGCATGCACATCAATAAAGAAATAAATCAGTGGTTTTTTTTGGTAAATTCTACTGTTTTGACATATTAATCTGACAAATTTTAACTGCGTTTGTACATTTCAATTTTGCTTTAAAAATTTGGTTCAAAAACGGAAAAGTCTGTATTGATTCTGAACGCTGCTAAGTAGACTTCTCGAAAATGATTGTTTACTTGTTTGGCTGCGGCTTTATTTTTCCTGCTGTTATTTTTGTTATTATTATTGATTAGTTTAACCGCATTTGTTGCGATGCAGATATAAATTAATCCTTATTGATGGTCGCCCATGTTTGTCAAGTCACATGGCTTCCTCTGAGGATAAAATTGTTTAGATACAAATGTGAACGCTATCAATTTATAGCACGAACCTTAAACTAACAACATCCATAAAAGTTAAAGTATCTCAGAAAGGATATATAGCGCTTCCTTTTTAAAATTACATCAATGAATATTGAAAAGATAGTATTTATCTCAGCCACGCGGACTGTCAGTTTCTTTCACAGAAAACTATCAATCATGCAGGTTGGGAGCCATTTTACTGTGAACAATAACAGCCATATTAGCTTTCGTGTTCATGGAGGAATTTGCATTCTGCAACGAATATCAAAGTGCCCGCAATTACTAAACAAACTAATTACCTTGAGAAAAACATTACTCACTGTTATAAGACAATCCTGCATTTTAATATAAAAATATAATACTATAAAGTATTCAAAACAAAAAGCACAGTTTTTTCTGCCAAAATACAACTCGTGCCTGGAAAAACACACCACAGCAATCTCATCTTAATTCAAAAAATTTTCCTCGGCTAAAAAACAATTTAAATGTGGATTTTATTAAAGAGATTTAATCAATCGTTACTTCAAAAACAAGAGGAAAGTGCTGAAAATATATAAATACCATAGAGTTTATGTTCCGCCCTCGTGCACGTGCTAATGTTGGCCATGCGATTTGAGTACAGGTATATAAATGCGTTGCTTGAGCTGAGCAGAAGGTACAACTGGTCGGAATTTCAAAGTTGAAACTACCAACTACGTCAGTCCAGTAATACAAGGTTAAAAGGAGTAACGTTTTGGTGAGAACAAATGAAGTTAGTTTTATTAACTGTAACAAGAAGTTTCTTTTAAGAATCATTTTGTCTTTGGGAGTGCCACAGTTGGCGTGGTCCACTCCATGATAATTATTTAAGAACCAATGTTTTCTTGTCTCTGCAGAAAAATAAAGTAATTCGAACAATTTTTCTTAAACGACTAACGGGTACAGCAAAGCACGAACAAAACTTCGAGGAAGATTATGAAGGTAAAGTGCATTCACTCTAATTTGCGTTGTAGATTATTTGTACAATCATGACAAACCACGTTTTATCTTGTGCCGGACATGTACAATTGAAATTCAAAACTAATTGTATGCTTATTTTCTACATACATTTAAATGTACTGTCTTTTATTAACAATATATACAGTTAGTTCTAACAAAGATTATCTCATCTTTTCATCCAGTATTACTCAAGATGGATGTGGTGATATCTGTTCCATGTCTGTTTTAAAACTTTCAAACATTGTGTTCTTTCTCTGTTTAGCATTTTTCTGCTGCGTTGAAACTTTGTTAAATGCATTTTCTATCAATTTTTGTTAGTTTTTATCGGTCATCTTGTTAGGGCAGCAAGCTCTTTCTTATTTAAAGAATTTCTATACGCTTCTTTTGCCAAATTACTGAATGAGTGGATATTTTTCCGTAGCTTATCATGAAAAGCATTTTCCTTGTCTTGACAATCTACGGTATGCAACTGGTGAGCCAAATGAAGGCTTTACCGTGGAACATGAATAAGGTAAGGTTTTACTTTAATTGTCAATTATGTATAAAATCTGCAATTAACTTCACGTCTTAGTATTATACAAACGTCGTGGAATTAAAAGATCTTCTCCTTCTTCTTCTTCTTCTTCTTCTTCTTCTTCTTCTTCTTCTTCTTCTTCTTCTTCTTCTTCTTCTTCTTC
>JAOCNB020008135.1:0-12500 GCA_026546465.2 Palythoa caribaeorum | reverse complement strand
AGTTGCTTGAGGAAGGAGATCTGGAGCGGGAGCGCTTTCGTGGGGGTGGCGAGCAGGAACTCCTTGTGCCATCGCCTCCATCGGGGCTTCTCCTGACGTCACTTGCGGACCTTAATAGAGACAAACAGTAGACAACATAAAAGGGTCAGACACAGACAGTGTTAGTGTTGGTTTCAATTCAATTACAACTATACCAGTCTAAACTAGAAACGTTCATTAAGCAGATATAAATTACCCGGACTTCCCAAAGAGAAGCTTAACGTCAAAAAAGGGGGCCACACGTCGGCTAAAATCTCTTCACGTTAGACAGTTAAAGAATCGGGGACCAAGAACTGTAGCTAATGAATCAGCCAGACTGTAAACTGAGACGTACAAAGATCATCTCACATACCGACTTTATAACTTGCTGCTGTAATGGTCTTGATAAAAAAAATTGTTACTCGGCGAGTCAAGCGCAAGTTAAAATCACGAGACGAAAAAAACAATCTCAACAACTTTACTTCAATCTAAGGCTTCTGAAAAGCTTGTAACTGAAAATTGCGATGTTAGGCTATAATTCCTGTCAGTATCCATCAAACTAAGGAACAGATCATTTCATCGGGCTAACTGAGGTTTTCCTATCTGGAAATAAGCAACTTTTCAAAGCGGTACCATGTACTAATTCACGACTAATACGAATGACCAGTTGAAACTGTTTCCTTTAAGATAAGCGAAGCTTCGGTCTTGGCGTTTGCAAATACAAACTTGACAAACCATGAACGATAATGGTATTGTTCCAGGATGGTGTTTTGTTGTCTTATTTCGTATAGTTAACATTAAGCAAAAACTTTACAAAATACAGACACCGATTATTTTTGATTGCGCCGACAAAAAGTTTGTCCCGATAGGAATTTAATTGTGGTTTAGTACATCTACAAAAACAATTCCCAGAAAGAGGATAACAATTAACCACCTGTCAAATGTATATATACCGTTCACCAAAAACATCAACAAAGCTGATAATTTTTTCTAATTCTGCTACACCAAAGTCTGCTGACAAAAATTAATATGGAATACATGATCACAAGTGCCAGCAAACACTTTAATGTTTAATTAACAATTATTCCAGGAGCGTGCTTTGGATATGAGAAGGTAAACCGAGTTGGCTATAAATCATCTCATATCCAACAAGCGCGAATGAAATAATTGTTTCATTAATTTTTTTGAGCTTTCTGAAACCTTCAATACTTGAAAATTCTCGGCTTTGCCTCCCCCACAAATTTTTCAGCTTGGCAACACTTTACATATAATGTCATTCGGTATAGGAGTTGATAACCGAGATTGAGTGAACCAATCAGAACGCTAGAAACGTAATATTCGAGGTTGAAAATTTAATATTAACAGTTAAATGTTAACTAACAAATAAAATACCAGTGCAGAGATCTACAGGAGAGAGAACGATCTCCTCTTCTTCAATATTCAACAAAGTAAAACATGCTTCTCTTAAATAGAAAAAAATACAAATTAACAAATCCAGTACGTTGTAGAAAATATTTTTTTTTCTTAAATAGACATTACACCTTATTTTAACATGGAATACCTGCGAAGTACCTTATAAAGATGTAAAAAGCTGTGGCTTGAACTTGCTGGCGTTGCATCCAAAAGCACATGGAACGCTTTGTTCATTCATTCACTGTTTGATGCACTCTGTGCCAGACTAACAACTTTATGTATAATGCGAGTGGATGAAGGCCGATACCGTATATACGGTGAGCTGAAAACTGGAGCTTCAACACGCATGTTTTCACCACAATAAGATTCAAAAATTCAAGAAAAACAAGATGGTACCTTGTATTCCTCAGGGTGAACTTGATATGCAGCAACGTTAACATGCACACTTTGTCCGCCGGCCGGTTGCAATAATTGAAGATTTGCATACAACTAAGACTAACCTTAAAGGTTTCAGCTCTTCTCTGACGGACGCCAATACAATACGAGAATTCACGAATGAAAACGACACGGAAAAGTAACTGAGAAACAAAGGCTTAAAACAAACATTATCAATGCAGGTTCGTTAAATCTGTGAGAAATGTAAGGACAGAAACATTTACCTTTGTGATCCTGCTCTGATCCTTGCGAAATACAACAAAACAAAAGCGTCAAGTACCTTATTTCCTGCGCCATTTTGATGCTAAAGCTGTTTTTCTTTTCAACTATGTCAAAAAAAAAGACTCAAAATTTTTAAATGGTACCTCAATTTGAGCATCCAAGATTCCGGCTTTGGCATGGTCTTCGTGGGTTGTCCGTGCTGGCACAAGTTGAACGTAAAACAGCGTACTGCTGCGAGCCTCATTTGTGTAAGTCTTGCCAATTTATTCATCTCGAATATAGTTTTTATGTGCCATAGATTAGTAGGTTCATTACAGTTACACATGCTATAATGTGTAAAAACTGTCACAGTTATCAGCAGGTTAATACAGTTTTCTGCTCTGATACTAGATCAAAACTGAACCTATTACGAACTAAAACTGACACTCACCTGTTACCTGCAGGGCTGGACTTATCTCTATCATCTGTTTCTTGGTCCAATGACTGTCCTACACCAAGATCTTCATTAACTTCAGTGTCACTGGTCTTGTCTGGCTCCCTTTCCCTGTCATCATTCCCATCTTCTGCTCGATCATAACCCACCTTGTCTTGATCTCTATCTCCATCTTTGTCACGATTTCTTTCTCGATCTCTATCTCGATCCCGATCCCTATGTCTATCTCTATCCCTGTCTCGATCTCTATCTCGACCCCTTTCACGATCTCGATCACGATCACGATCTCGATCACGATCCTTATCACGACCTCGATCTCTATCACGTTCACGATTCCTGTCACGATCTCGATCCCTGTCACGGTCACGGTCCCTGTCACGGTCACGGTCCCTGTCACGGTCACGATCCCTATCACGATCACGGTCTCGGCCACGATCTCTATCACGATCACGGTCACGGTCACGATCTCTCTCACGGCCACGATCCCTGTCACGATCGCGATCACGATCCCTGTCACGATCACGATCACGATCCCTATGACGATCACGATCTCTATCTTTGTCTTTGTGTCGATCTCTGCTGTCCCTCCTTCGATCTCTATCCTTATTTCTGTCTTGATCTCTGTCACGTCGTTTGTCACGATCACGATCCCTGTCATCACGACTCTTTTCACGATCCCGATCTTTACTTTTCTCCTGCTCTCGATCTTGGACATCAGACTCCTGTTTATCTCGGTCTTTAGATACTGATCGCTGCCTTTTCTTCCATGGTCGGCTCTAAAACACACAAAAAAAATCAATTAAACATCTGGTAGTAAACTCATGTTACTTGGTTGAAACAAACTCTCAAGACACGATAAAAGCTAAATGATAAATTAAAAAAAAACAACAACAAAACTCTAAGTAAAACCTAAGGTTACCACCAACTCACTCACGCCAAACCTGAACTGTACATGTTCAAGAAGATAGGTTTAATAGGCCATTTCCGAATCACGCTCCAATTTTCACAAACCGAACCACAAAGCAAGATTTTCAAAAAATGATGGAAATTTATCATAAATGAGCTCTCGTTTTGTTTTTGAGCCGAGGAGCGAAACTTGGAAGTGGGCTATTCATCTGTAAAAGTTCACTACACAGGATATTGCTTAAAAGTGTGAAAGATAACAGTAACTGTTATGATGGAAATGTTTCTAACCTTCAATTCTTCCACAGTGCTTTTAATTTTGGCATAGCCTTGGTGTTGTTTGCCCATAAGGTGATCATCAACTCTTGATTGTGCATCACCAATGATAAGAAAAGCGCCACAAACTTCGCAAACTTCCATCTGCTTCTCTTGTGAAGTCATAAGGTTAAAATCACGACTTTGCTAAAATTGAAATCAAAGGGATCCAATGATTACCTCGTGGACGAGTAGCTTTGTTTGTTATTGACAAAACGAAAGTGTTTTCAGTTAGTCTATCGTGTAGAAATCATGAAGACTGAAACGAGTGGCTCAAGATCTACACTGTAACCGAAATTTGTGATTACGAAGAGCCAAGATAATACAGTGACACTGCTGACTGACTAAGACCCATTGCTATTGGTAAACGTTTTGCGATATCTATTTTAGGACCCACTTCAATTGTACTCCGTCTCCAAGAGGTAAAAAAAAATGTTAAAAACAATTACAGTTGAACTGAATTCTGGAAATTAGAGGGCCAGGGTTTCATTATTCCCGTCAGTGACTCAGATTTTAACTTGAGTAACACTGTTTTCAACTTAAAATTCGAGTTGTATTCTTTGTTATATCGGTTGTAAAAACATTAAGTATGCAGAAACAACATTAAAATACGCTACGACTTGGCAGCATGGAAACTCCCCCCAAAACAGCACATAACCAAATTCGGTAAGGAGATTGATAAAAACATTCGAAAACTGCCGACATCACCAGGGCACACTTGCCCTTGATTCAGGAATGGAAAAATTTTAGTAATAACTGCTAGTCTGGTCTAGTAAGCTTTCATGAGACGCTAGTCGAGACGTTATTTCAAGAAAAAAATGATAAACAAAGGAAGTTGAAAGATAAGATTGAACCAAAGTTCTGGATCGATTTCAAAAGATAGCAGCCCGTCGCGCGAATACGTGACTTTCTTTGCATGCCAAACAGCAAATTTTACTCGTCCTGGGCTTCAGGCTAATGATGTGACCCTGGCAGCATTATTAAGAACATGATGCAGATATTGGAGTTGGGTTTTTGGTAGATCGAAGAGTAGTTCGTTGGAGTTGTCCAATTTAAACGTGACAAAAGCATTCACCAGTAATTAAGTTGTATCACAGCTGAGAAATTTTCTTATGCGATCAATCTAATTGTTGCATAAATGAGATATTTACTTGTCCACGTCCATAACAAAGTCAAGTGTTGCTTTGATATTTCTAAAACACCTGGATTTTTCCAACAATTTTTTTGGGTAAAAAAACTAAAATTCGAGGACTGTAGCAAACAAATTATGTTCTAACACTCACCTACAAATTTAACAATTTTCTTGACAAAAACCACCTGAAAGTTTAAAGTCTATGATTTGCCTACAATTTGGCCGAATATTTGACAAATTTCCAGGAGTGGTTGTAGTTCCAGGGTCCTGGAGAAACAGTTTAAAATTCTAGGAGTTTTCAAGGAATTCCAGGAGCAGTGCTAAACCTGTGCAATTGATTTGATCTGTTCTAACTTTCCTATCTTGAGCAGGTTTAGACATTAACTCCAACGTACCAGGGTCCATGCACATTGCAATCACAGTGTGAGGACATATTACAGAATGCGTAAATAGTTAATTTGTTCTCAAAAAAGTGACACTTTGATAAGTAAAAAAAAAACCGAAAAGTTATTTGCCCTGGTAGAGCACTATTATTTGTTATTAATATTTTTATCTTACTTAATAAAGGGTTCTAAATATTATTTGAAATTTAAGCACTTTTTTAGGCCCTAAAGACCTTTTACCATGAACATATTTAGTTCTTACTGCTATTACAAGCCTCATTCTTATGTTAACCCTTCAGCCCCAGGTAATTTATCAGCATCTAGCTTCTCCATACATAACTCAAACAAAATAATATACTGGTAATGGGAAATAAGGTATTGATCAAGTGGAGTCAGCTGTGGAAGTGGAAAAGCCAAATTCTCCTCAACCTCATCATTCGTCATGTTTGGGGCTTATAGGGTTAAATAAACAAACAATATATCATAACTGTTTCTATCAGTGATAACTTAACGAATTTCAAAGTTACCTCTATTTTCATCCAAAACTTCAAGGGAAAACAAGCACAAATTTGGGCTGGTATAGCTGTCTGTTCTTACCAGAACTATTGTAGGACTTTTTAGGACTTCACAATTATTTTTAAGGACTTTTAACCCTTTAAGCCCCAAACACGACAAATGATGTATTGGTAAATTCTCCCAATTGAGCTCCATACTTTCTATATAAGCAGTTTGGGAGAATTTATCCAGTTTATTCCACTTGATCAATTTCTTATTTCTCATTACCAGATATACTGTTTCGTTATGAGTTATGTAAGGAGAAGTTAGATGTTGATAAATTGCTCCGGGCTGAAAGGGATAAGTCCTGCAATTTTTTTGAAACTTTAAGGACTTGTTAGGTTTTGATGACCATAGAAACACTGTGAAAAAGTAAGAAAAAAGGGAGATCAGTTTAATACATTTTAAGAATTTGCAAATTTTTTTTCCGTAAGAAATCACAATTTAGCATTACTGTTACTGTTTAGCAGTATTATAATTTGCTCCAAAGCAAAGTTCTCTCCGCAGAGTGGTACAGTAGTGCCGTGCCAATCTGCTATTTTCTTTCCAAAATAAAAAGACTGAAGATTAAATGGTGTTCTCAAGAAACAAGCTCGAAACGAAAAACTTTTTCCTCTGACCGATCACCATTTTGCTAAATTCTATTTCAGGCCACATTCTTATCTAAGAAAGATCACGTAATTTCTATAACCTTAACAATGGAACATTATGCAAATCAACCATTATATCATTAATCATATGACCACAGCGTGTCCCAACTCTACTATCTTTGCTCCAGGGAGAATTTTGCAAAGCTTGTCCATCTGTTAGCAGCTGTCTAGAGATTCAATCTCAGTAGTAACTCTACACAATACTTACATTTCGAGACACCAGTTCCCTCTCTTCCTTCAACTGCTCAACAAGCTTCATAACACCCTGAGCTTCCTCAACTTTGCCTTCAGTACCCAGCTGTTCAACCTGGAACACAAAGTGGGGAAACTGAAGGAATCATGCAGCACAAAGTAATACTACACCAAGCCCTGTAACATTCAGACTTAATTAATCATTCAAACAGCTTGTTAAAAATATAAAACAACTTCATTACACCCTAAGCTTCCTTTACTTTGCACTGAATGCGAGGGCTAGTTTTCAAGTTTGGAGTAGCATGCCTTCTCTTCATCTTGAAAATGGGGGTGAATTTTACTATGAGTTGCAGATCACATCTGCCTTTACTCTGAATAAGGGGAGAGTTGAGACTCTGTGAGTCATGTAGAATTTAATCCAAGCTTCACAAGTCTGCCCATTAATTTTTTGACCATGCTATTTTTAAATATTTATTTAAATTTTTTAATTGGATTATTACTTTGTGTAAATATAATATAAATTAAGATTATATGCATTACCTACAATACCTATGCATACTGCTATTTACATACATTACGTAGAAACCATTTACCATTGTAAAATATTCTGTTTTTCAAAAATCAGAATTCATCATTAAATTGGTCACATCAATAATAGTAAAAGTGCAAAGTTTCAATGAGTGGCCTAAAGTGGGTGAAGATATAAATATCTGAAGCTAAATGTTTTTGTGGAATTTTTGCAATAAAATGTATGTGTTTAGCATCATAATGAGGTTCGCAGGGCATCCAATGCCCTTCCACTATACATTTCTTTGTAAAATTGCCTAGATTTAAAAATTAATTTCTTTGTCAATTTATAGGGGCTACATTTTTGGAAACTAGCAGTTTTACTAATATAGTTGTAACAAAATTAATTTGATAATAAAATACTTTCTCCAATAAATCAGACATTTCGTTGTGTCATGCTAAGCATTAAAATGGTCTATAAGCAGTCTACTAAAACATTATATGCCTCAATGATCATCCTGATAACAACAAAACCCTGCAAACTTTGTACTTCATGTGCATGCACGCAGGTGACTCATGTAGACATGGTTACAAAGCAATATGGCCAAATGTTGTTTTGTCAGCATGCGAGAAGATATGCAGGATTTTGTTCTGCAGCTCAGCTTGGGCTCTGTTGTATGAAACATTTCAGTTATCAAGAAAACATGTTACCAGTGCGACTTTGAAAACAAGTGAGAAAAATAAGTGCAAGTTTTAGCTCAATTTTTCACTTGCCAGCCGGGTGAACGAACTTTGATTTTCAAGCAAATTCACTCGCCCAAGCCAAGATCTACTAACCACTGGCAATTGGGCAAGTGGATTCTCTATCCCTGTATTGTATTAGTATTGTGTGAAGTATTTTTGACTGTAGTACAAGGCATATTAATGCGTCACATTGAGCATGACTCATTAACTTGAGGCTTCTCAGTTTATGGCACCCAGTCTCAAACATTGATTGTAAATCCAATATGGTGACCAGAGCAGACAGTAAAATAAAAATCTCGATCATTTGGCAAGCTTTTACTTTCAGAACAGAAGAGTGAGACATTATCTGAAACAAGGGAAAACTTGTAAATTTTATGTGCAAATTCTCACAATCTTGACCTGAAAGGCAAGCCGTGAATGCACAGTTCTTCAAACTGTAAATTATACATTCTAAAGAAAACTGAGAAAATTACCCTGCACATTCTTTCAACCACTAATATGCTTCAGAAAACCCTGAGCTTCCCTGAATTTGCCTTTTGCCTGCTGGCACTCAGGTCCATTATTAAAATGAAGAAACTAAAAAACCTATCCAACAACTTGGTACTACTGGCAATAAATATTTTGGTACACACAATCCAGTAGGTCACAGTAATTACCTGTTCAAGCAAAGCATTGATCTTTTCTGACAACATCTTGGCCTTTTCATTGTCTGGCTTCTTATTCTGAGCATCCTGTTGAATTTGGAAGCAGATGAAAACTCAAGCTAGCTACATAATTTAATACGACTTCAATCAATACACATTTACACCTATAACCATATAACATACAGTGACAGTATATAAACTGGTATTATTTTAAGAACAAGAATAACAATCCTATTATGATGTATGTATTACAACGGTACTGTATTTAATACTTGACACTATACTATAAGTGTTTAGTCTGGGTGTAGATGGGTTACTGTAGCATTCTTATATGCCAGTGGTGGGTTGGTTTGCACAAGAATAGTCATCATCAATATGAACAAACAAGTACATTGTTTTATTCACAAACTATCCTTCTCAGGAATACTTAAGGTTACTGTTCAGTTTGAGCAGTGTTTTTGGTTAACGGAACATATCTCTGTTAGTTGACAATGTAACCCTATAAACCTATAGATCACTGGAAAGCTTATTGAATTTTCTAAATCGCTGTCCAATTTTTATTTGGTAATTTCAATTAAATAAAGAGAACAAACGCCTTGTTTTCCAATGATTGTATTCCCTTTTCAGAGTTCCAAGTCCGTCGTGTTGCATTTGATGGCAACAATTATTACATTTTCATATTTGCCACTATTAATTGTAGTCCAAAACTGTGTTGGCATTTTTTGGAAAGACTACTTTGTTTGTATTTTACAAGCAAAACCCTAAAATGGCACTTTTGTAATTGAAAGCGACTGTGTTTTATCGTGATGACTTGAAAAGTTTTTAAAATTTCAAACAACACCGGTACGGTGTTGAACTTCAGTTATTTAGCTGTAAAACTGCCGAATTTCAAAGCGATTGACAAAAAAATTGGGTACTAAAGTGAGGAATGGAATTTGTATAGTGAACTTGATACAGATGACAAGAGCAAAATTAATGCACTTTGAAATGGTTTGTACTATAATAATGGGTAAAAGAATCCAACTTACAGTTATGTTTATACTCATTCGTACACTTTTGGTTTATGTTATTGTTTTGGCCAGATGAAAACTAATTCTGATAACAGCTCAAAATGTTCAGCATTGTTAAGAAAATTATGTTTGACTATTACATTTTCTGATCCAGCTGGATTAGTGAGTCTCATATGGCCCCTTCTTATGCGCCGCTCAACATCAGACATAATATTCTGTAGATAGCGAAGGAACTCCTCTTCATATCCCACATTGCCATATCGACTGCTCTTTTTATACCTAAAAGAAATGCAATAAATAATCTAAATTAGTTCACAAAGAGAAATCGCACAATCGGAAGCCCTAAATTATTTTACCAGCATCAATAAAAACAGACCACCAACTGCAATCATGGGCCAGGTTGTTGAAACCCCTGGTTTCTGGGTTTTCATCATATAAAATATTCCTTTTTTCCTCATTATGCCATCAAGTGTTTTACTAGATGCTCCGTACCAGTTTATGAACATGTTAACTAGTCCAGGATGTTCAGACTAGTGGACTACACTGTACCACCAACTTCAAACCCTGCAGAATGCATTGAATTCATTCAAATCCACAAGTTACATATTTCTTCTTTGTTACAATAGGGTGTAAAAAATAATTTATGCTTACATTTTGATTGCATTCATACAGTACAGGCTTTTCAATGCAGAGTTCTCCCCAGAGTGGAGGTTGCAGAGCAGCGGCTCATTCTGATCATACAATTGTTTATATGATGCCTGACTTGCAAAAATGCATTCTCTTGCAAAGGTTAAGCACATGTGACTTGTCTGAGCTGAAAATAGTGGCCTGGTATAGAGTGGAGCAATATGGCAATCATTCAAAAGAAAAATGTGATGTTTTGAGCATGTTTCCAGAGAACACTTTACCAAACAAAGCGGTGCTCTTATTCATGTGCCACTCTGCTCTTTTTGTCCAGACAATTAAAGACTTAAGATTAAGAAGATTAAAAGCTTTTGTTAAAACGTTTTCAAGAAACAAGCTCAAAGCAACATGGTTTCCCTTCAACCAATCACCACTTTGCACCAAACTGGAAAAAATTAAATCTGACATTGGATTTTTGGTGCATTTATCCATGTCATTCACTGAAGATGGTTGCTGGATCGTGGCTGAAATATTTGTTAATAACTATGACAAGTCTTAGTCTTAGTCTTAGACAAGTCGTATGTGTTTTCATACTCAAACTGGATACCCAGATTAACATTTTCAATTATACCAAGGAGAAGTATGGCCAAGAAATGCTGGTTCAAATGTTTATGCATATCAACTGAATCTTTTGTTTATCTGTTCAAAATGTTAAAAAAGTGTTCAAACTATTTGAAAAGGCATTCAGTATATGTTTTTTAGCCATTGGTTTTAACCCATTAACTACAAACCATTAACATACACATATAATTTCTTTCAGTTGTTTGCCATTTTGCTCAAATCTATCCCAGCCCACTTTTTTCAGCAACTGAATGCATTATTCTAGACAGGTTTCATAACTATGATTGACCAGGAGCCTCTGCTCTGAAGAGAATTCTGAATCTTGACATTTTTCTGCATATGGTCATCAGGAAAACATCATGGAAACACTTCCAACTTTACTTTGCACTTGTTGCCAGTTACAACTAAAAATTTATGTACAGTATGTAAGTATGAACTTACTTTTCTCTTAATTTTTCATCATGAACTTTCTCGCATGGGCCTGTAAATTTTGACAAAAGAAAGTTGTCAAATGTATAGCTACACTTCCAAAAACAATGAAGCAAATTTAACTAAAACAAGGACCTGCACTATAAAAGAATTACTTGCCTGTTCAAGCTGACAGTCATTTCAACTCAACACTGGGCAATCAATATCATGTAGTCCAGATGTTGTGGCTGATTTCTTTTGAATGAATGCTAATTGCATTGTCCAGATCAAAAACAACTTTATAATTTTTCATACTAAAAATTAAAAAAAATTGTTTTTCTCTTATACTTTAATTTTCATAAAACTATAATTCTGAACTATTTTAAAATGTTCAGTTTTTCATATTCTAAAAATGAAATGCTAGAAAGGAAATGCAACCATGTACCAATTATATAAGTATGAACTTGTGATGGCGGAAACTTCAAGTTTGAAAGTTAAAACAAAAAACCTTTTGAAAAAATATAACTTTTACATGTCTAAAAACTAGATCCTTTTAGAAAATATGTTGTGTTTTTAAAAAAGATGGTTGGCTAAACATTTTTAATTTGAATACATTTTGAATTATATGCAATCAACTACCAGTTCACTTTATCCGCCATCTTTGCACTGATGTTGAAGCAATGATTATGTCAGAAAGAATGGGATGAATTACCCTTTAATTTATAGTGCAGGCCTTTGTTTACAATATGCTTCCTTTTTTGTTCCATTAATTAAATAAAGTTACATGCATAATAATAATAATAATAATATAAATAAATAGTAAATAAATTTCTCTTTCCAAAATATTAATATTATAAGTAGGGTACTAGCTACCTATAATAACCATAACGGTTACAAGTTTGCAATGATTAAAATTATCTTTCATTGGCTGTCAAAAACTCACAACTGCAAAAATTTTGTTTTTTCATGTCATGGTACTAATGTTTTTTTTCTCATCATGGCATGTATTTTTCCTACAATATTTTTCCCTAACAGCTAAAATCATTGGTGAATGGGAAACCTTTGAACTTTGCTCAACACTCATACAGTGAAACAGAAATTACATTCCAGGCTTTTTTCAACCCAGCAAAAACATAGCTTAATGCTTTTGATCCAATTTTTATGTCAAGGCCAGCAGGTTTGACCGTTTTTTATATCACCTAAACAAATTAAAAGACAAACAACTAGTATCACTGGAGTAATTACAGTCCACCATTCCTTTATATAGTATTTAATTATACATGATAACTGG
>JAOCNB020008034.1:0-14116 GCA_026546465.2 Palythoa caribaeorum | reverse complement strand
TGCATATTAAAATTTCAATTTTTTTCCAACCCCCTTGGACCTTATTAGGCCCCCCCATTTATTAAATTTTTAGATTTTCAAATCTCAATTTTTTTTACTATTCTTTAACAAAACCAAAATGCGAGACTTCAGTTTAGTGAGGCACAATCAGTTTTTTCCCTGGATAAAAAGAAAATTAAACAAATAAAGACCTGAAACAGAATTTCTCAGACCTGAAATAGTTGTGTTGTAATCATGCCTATAATGGTACACTATACAGTGAATGATTCTTTTTAAATCTTTCAATCCTCCCCATTTATTAAGACTCCCCCGCTTTATTTCGACACTCCCATAAGAGTAATTATTGTGCCTGAAACCTTGTACTTAATTTGCTTTTAAATGCCAAAAATACAATAACTAATTATAAAAATTTTACATTTTGAGAATTTATTTTGTCTTCAGCTATGTTCTCACAGTATACTGTTTTGATATCAAAAATAGAGAACTGGGTTTGATTGTGCAAGACATTGCGACTGATGGCTGTGCTGCAAGAGATGGCAGGTTGCAGATTGCAGACAGAATAGGCATGATAAATGGACAGAATATCATGGATGTTCCAAATGACAAGTAAAAATCCTCATTCATGTAATATATAAAAAACGAGCACGAAGTGTTTGATCACTCGTTCCAAACACTGAGAAAATAATAAAGGTCCCAAAAAGGGGCAAATCCCTGAGGGCTTTATTGTTTTCGAAGTGTCTGAAATGTGTGATCAAATACGAAGTGCGAGTTTTTGATATTGGTTCTCAATCAGGCATGAGAATTTTTAAAATATCAAACTTGCAAATAAGACAAAGTGTGAGAAGTGTCCCTGGAAAGCAATGCCATTATTTACGACATAATTATTCATGTTGGGCTGGGTTTGGATGTTCCCATGTTTAATGCAATGGAAAAAAGATGGCAAATTTTGAGAGCTAAAAACTTTGGAAGAAGAATTTAATTTGTTTGACAAAGGATGTCCTATAAAAAGAACAGCCAGTAATCTGGACCAATGTTGTATGGTATCGTATGTGGTCTATAGCTAAAGAGGCATTTACAGAAGGTGAAAGGCACATCTGCATGGGGTACAGTAGGCATGTTCATATAGCAGTGATGTGGGTTTGTCTTTGACTTTTTAAATTAAAAAATGTTTACTGTATTTCACACAATCCAAATATTTCGCCACTACGTATACAGCTGCAAATACACTCTTCAGGAATGGTTTTTTATTGCAACGGGAATGTTACTATAAATAAGAAAGAGTAATGTAAAAGTAATCAGTATAGTAGTAAATTAATGGCAATAAATAGCAGTATTGAGATTTTTGCTTTTGTTATTGTAATTTTGATATAAACTCACATGTGTTTTGATATCAAAACAATTTGTGTTTTCATCTGGCGTTTCACTGGGTATCAAAACTCATCCACCTGACCAAAATAGGCATCAATTATTGGCTGTTGATGTCATGAATTATTAATGAGTTTGAGAATGTAAGATCCAGCCTAGTCAATATTCAGCTGTTACCCAAATACACAAAACCCAAATATATGGGTTGCACAGTCAGAATAAAAACTTCAGTTGGCATACTACTAAATTTACTATTTTAAACATGATGTTTTTCTCATTTCAGGGCAGAAGAAATATTCCATTCAATGGTGAATGAATCTGTCATGGAACTTGCTATCTCAAGAGCTCATACCTTTGTCCCTGGTCCAGATAATCAGGACAACAGTGACGAGAGCAAGACTGAGAGTAAAACACCAATTAACAATGGAACCAAAGAAAGTATGCATGTGAATGGTGAAGTCAATGGCACATCAGTTAATGACCACATGGAAAGTGGACTGCAAAGTGAGGAGATGCAATCGGCAACTCATTTGAATGGCCCAAGTAAGATGAATCAAATGATAAATGAACCGGTGATCTTACGATCCAAAAAGCCATTTTCATCACCAAGAGGTATGTATACATGTTTTTATTTGTGAAGAAAATGCATTTAAAATAAGTTTTTAAATGCATTCTCATTTGGTGTGTATTAATTCCAGTATTTTTATAAATCAGAGTGTCCTTACTTAGTGGGCAACTACTATTTTACAGACACTGAAATAAAGTTATTATTGTTGTTATTATTATTATTATTATTATAATTATTATTTTACACTTGGAAGATCTTAGGATATGATATATTATTAATCCTTTTGAGTTACTGCTGAGTTATGAGAAGTTAAAGAAAGCAAACTTTACAAAGTAATATTAATAGTAAATTTCTGAGTTTGTTGAAATGAATATGTTAGTGAATCCATCGTTCAAGATGAGCAAAATGAATGGGCACTTTATAAGGATATATGATCTGTTTTGAAATTTTAGACAGTTCTTGGTTTTGTTGGAAAGTTGTATTTAGCAGCATATGGGTTATTTTTTTGTTGAATTTGAATGTTTTTCATAACTCATGGTGCAAAATTAATGGTGGAAGAATGGCTCAAACTGGTTAGTTTGGCACTGGGCTGGAATTGCAGCTAAATCAACCAAAACCAGTTTAGGTTGAAACGGTTGTTCCTAATAGAACACGAGCTTAGTCTAGTTTGACGGCGGCGTGGTTGGCACAGTGGTAAGATCTCTGCCTTCTAACCACAAGCTCCCGGGTTCAACCCCGGCTCAGCCGAGTGTTGAACATTTGTGTGACCTTCTTTTCCGCCAAAGTTAACTCAGCTTTCCATCCTCCCGAGGTCGGTAAAATGAGTACCAGCTTCTGCTGGGGGCTAACCTGCGACGGATTAGTGTCCTGTCCAGCAGGAGTCAATGACCTCATCCACTTAACACTACAGAAACTGGAGATAAGCACCGGCTCCAATGGGCCACTTGGTTCGTAAAAGGATTTAGCTTAGTCTAGTTTATATTTTATTTGCTATGAAACAGGTTCACCATCAGTTTTTCCTGGTCTGACAATGAAAAAGGTCAACAAGAGATACCTTCTGGAGCTGCAGAAAGGTTAGAATATTTTTAATTTGTCATTTTATGTTGCATATCTTAATTATCAAGGCAACTCTTTTTCTTTTAATAAAATAATGGCATCTGTTTTAGTTATAATTATATAATTATAATATAATAGCAACCAAATGCTGAATTACAGAGGTTTTACAATATTGTTGGCCACGTTGAGGACATGACTACATCATACAGTTTACAATATCATTTTAAGGATAAATACCCCCAATGACCAAAGACAGACCACTAAACCAGGCCGTAATCCTATTCTTATTGACAACAGTGTAGGTTCTTTTAAGTCCCCTAATAGAAGACAGAGGTTGGGAGACGAGACCAAGGGCTTAATATCCAGGGCTGTATGTCTGGAATTTTTGAATCCATTTTCCAGGCCCAGAATGTCATGGAATCTTGATTAGGGTCATGGAAAGTCAAGGAAAGTTGGTACAATTGAGATAGGATTGTACAAGAATAAAAAAACTCATTCATTTCCAAGAAATATCTCATAGTAGCAGCTGCTCTCTTTCTTCATCTTCACTAATGTTCCACCGGAAAGAGTAATCGAGGGTTCTTTTGATATAATTTTTATTGTAGCAAAGAAATGACTAGCACAAGGTCATGAAATATTGTCAATGAAAGATCAGTTCTCATGGAAAAAGTTAGACTGTGAGCAGTCTCTTTCTTTTCCTCGAGTCGAGTTGAGAAGCTCAAATGGCAAGTTCTGCAAGCGAAAACTGTTTAGAAACCAGTCAGTACAATCAGTCAGCAGTTTCTAAACAGTTTTTGCTTGCAGAACTCGCCATTTGAGCTTCTGAACGTGACTGATTTCGAGGAAAAGAAAGAGACTGCTTGCAGTCTTGGAAAAAGTTATCCATAGAAAGTCATGGAATTTGAGAATTTGAAAAGATTACAAACCCTGCACACACCTCATGAAATTGGTTTTAGTGTTTGTGCAGTCATTGGTTATATTAAGTGTTGTTGCAGCAGTTCATAGAGATTTTAAAACGAATGAAATGAGCCTAAGAGCTTTGTTCTGATTGGTACTTTCCAGGTGCAGATGGTCTTGGTTTCAGTATCACAACCAGAGATAACCCGGCTGGTGGACATGCACCAATATTTATTAAAAGCATCTTAGCTAAAGGAGCAGCTATTTCTGATGGAAGGTTAAAAAGTGGGGACCAGCTGATAGAGGTATGGGTGTTTTTCTGCCATAAACACTATTCTTTAATTTTATAAAGATAAACATTAAGCTTTTATGGTTTTATGGTTGATAAGATAGAAGTTACAGCTATGATAATTCTCAGCACCCAGATTTCTCTTTGTTTCTGCAAGGTAAAATGTTTTGTTTCATGCGGAGAGAGAACTGTGTTAAATACTTATAAAATCGGATGCTGTGTCGGTGTTTCTATAGAAACAGTTTGATGAGTTTTTAACTTGGACACCGTGAGTAATGAAATTAGACTGACGTTTCGGACTAGTGTGTGGGAGATAAGTAGAGAGGTGGTTATATAGTAGTGTAAACAACGATTACAAAGTGTGTGTTAAATACTGTGTGTTAAATACTGTGGAAAGTTCTGTTATTTTATTAGTTATTGTAACTATAGTTATTATTATTACTGTTTTTTATAATAATTATCATATTATTGTCAGGTGAATGGGATTAAATTGACTGGAAAGTCACAGAGTGAGGCGGTAAATGTTCTTAGAGGCACACGAGGCTTGGTCAAGCTTTTGGTTCAGAGAGAAGAGACAGTATTGGAAGGCACGAAGCCAGCAATTGAGGTGCAGTTTTCTTTAAGGCTTGAAAAGAATCGCTTTTATTTGTATTTTTATGCTGCGAAATGGTTGTTTTTATCTTGAAGAATGAATGCATCCTTTTCTGCCTTCTTACTTTAAAAATCTGTATGTTATGAAAACACAAACCATACAAATCCAAATAAGGCATGTATGTATGTTTCATGTCTTATTTACCACATTGGTTATCAGAACTAAAAACGAGTTCGTGATCCATAATCAGGCAAAAAATATATTCGTGATTAGTTGTTGCCAGCTTCAAGTTTCAGCCATTTTTACGAAATCTCTCTCTGCTTGCAGGTCAACGAAGAAAGCACAGCTCAGTTACGCAGCGAAGGTAATGAAGTGCTAAAGTTGAAGATTCCACTCAATGTGAGTGGGGCAGCTGGTTTGGGTGTGAGTGTAAAGGGCAAATCCAGAGCACCAGAGGATGATGGCCATGAGAGCCCCCAGGATAAAGGGATTTTTGTTAAGACTGTAATCATTGGTGGAGCAGCACAGAAAGTATGTTAACCCTTAAATCACTCTGTCGTTCAATCACCCGTGTTTATCAAGTAACAGGGCTCTGACCTCAGTGTTATTGTAGCTATCCACGGCTTGATGTTAGGTGAACCAAACGATAAAATGATTTTGGTTATAGTGATAGAATACAAGAAAGACAAAAAGGTTTTTTGGGGCATGTCATGTGGAATGATGGGTTAGAGAAGTTGGCTATTTTAGGGAAGGTACCTGGGAAAAGAGGACGAGGTAGACCTAGGAGATATTTCATGGATTTTATATATGTGGGAATCCCTTGGGATGTCACACACTGAGACTATTCGTAGATCACAGGACAGACAAGAGTGGATCAATTGTCGCCAACGTCCATTGTGACGGCACTATTAATTATTATTATTATTGATGGTGATGATAGTGAAGATTACAATGATGGTGATGATGATGGCAATTTTGATGCTCACAGTGACAATGACGATGATGGTAAAATTGAATATTGTAATGAAGGTGATAGTTAGAGCTAGTCATGATGATGTTGTTGTTGATGATGATGATGACGATGTTGATATGGTGATGGTGATGATAAGATTTTTAGTTCAATAGTGTATACAAGAATCTAGGAAATGACTGAACAGGAATGTGTGTAATGTAAGCATAGTTCACAAAGTTACAAGTTAATAACCCAAGTTAGTTCATATAAATACTGTTGTCACTAAGAGGATATTGATAAATGACTTTAAGTGTCAAAGTCGTGATGGAAAAGTTTCTATAAACTGTTTGACACTTGGTCCTTTATTATACTATATAAATGAAAGTAAAAATAAGATAATCACTGTACTGTTTGGACATCCTTGGCTTCGGCAGTCTTTTTGAATGATGGCATTAAAGCTGCCTCGTTATCTACAGGATGGCCGACTCAAACCCGACGACCAGTTGCTGAGTGTAAATAATGTCTCCCTTATGGGGCTGACCAACTCCGAAGCTATGGAGACTTTGCGTGATGCTATGCAGAACACCTCTCCAGGCCAGGCTTTCATCGACGTTACAATCGCACGAAAAAAGGAACATGATACAAAACCTGGTGTTTTGTACGCCAGTAGATCTTTGGAAGATCTTAATGCTCCTGATCAAGAGAGGTCCATTGAAGCTGGACCATCACCAAATTCTAAAGAAAAAGTTTCCGAAAACAAAGTGTTGGAGGAAGAAAAGACAGAAGATGATAATACTCAGAAGCAAGCTGTCACTGTTCAAGGTTTGAAATTGTCTTTGACTTCTTCTTTTCGCTGCACGAAAAACTGTAACAGATTTTTTTGAATTTTATAGCTAGTTGGGCGGTCATATTGCAGTTTGCGCACAAGTATACAATTTCGCCAGGTTAGTCAAGCTATATTCTGGAAGATATTTTTTGTGCTAAAATATTCTACATCGGTCGTTTTTTAAGTGCGCAAAACTGCTTTGGTTTGTGTTTTAACAGAAGTTTTCAAATACTGTAAAAAAATGTGAGCTTTTAAAATTTGTCCTGATTTTCTGTTTTTAATTTCCGCCTTTAACGATATTCCAAAAAACAAATATTTTTTCGTTACAGTTAATTACGTGCTAAAAAGTTTTAAACTCTACTTTTTCATGGAACAGAACGGGCTAAAAACAAACGTTAAATGAACAGACAGTTGTTTACAAACACTATATGGTTGTTTTTCTGGTAAATCCAGCCACAGCAATTATCACTTCATATCATTAAAATCCATGGAAATTATTGTCTGGTATCATATACCATCGCGCACTTCCAGTAATTATCAACGATCGTTGAATATATCGTAAATATGATACTATTTATCATTCATATTAGTATCATGCTCTCACAGGAGTTATCATCTATCATTTGTTATGTGGTACTTATGCAGTTTATTGTTTACTGTGAATTGTTTTTTATGTACCCGGTGACTATGTTTAATGACATACCATTACTTTGTACAATATTACCATGCACTCATAGAAGTTATTGGTTATTAATATCCATTACCTGTATTGTTACTGCCATATATTTTTTACCCTATATTGTCATGCAGTCATAGTTCTATTTTTTCACCTATCCATTACAGTGTATGTTTACATTATCATATATCTTTAACCAAAGACAGACGTATGTACTCATATAACTTATTGCCTAACTACTGATTGTGTCGTTATTGACGTCACACATATCTTTTACCATTATCCTTCCTTCATAGAAGTTATCACCTTTCACGATTTGTTTTCCTATCTTTTACCATTCGCAGTTTAATTGTCAACTCACAGAAGTTATGGCCTGTCCGACCAACTCTATTATCATTATCACGTGTCATTTACCATGCAGCACTCTATTATCTTATGATACACTCATGGGGGTGAGCAAAGGAATGTCTGCCCAGAAAAAAAAAATGAAAATACGGTTGTATCTCATGCAGTTTGGGCGGCAGATATTTCGTAGAATGCGGTAAAATCGCCGGCTGCTGGCACATTTTGACTGGGCTGCATTGGCTATGTTGTTATTGTCAGATATCTTTTGTGATGCACATTATTATCACGCATTGGTTATAATCTCCTATTCACTGTGCTGTTATCATATATCTTTTACCGTACACAGCATTAATATACACTTGGACATTATCGCCTATTCATTGTTAATGTTGTAATTACAAATCATGTACCATATCATTGTTGACCAAACACAGTGACAATACTCAGAAATTAGAGACATTTAGATCTGAGTACGAGTACAAGATTTTACGAGCACTTGCGCATTTACCAGCAAACTTGGTGTCGAGAGGACGACTTTTGTTAGAAATCTCGTCCTCTCTACACCGTGTTTGCTTGTAAACGCGTGCACGCCCTTAAAATCTTGTAGTCATACTTGGATCTGAAGGTGCTATTAGCATGTTAAATTGACTGCTAAACACAGGATTCGTCATTTTTCAGAAGCAGAAGGCGATTCAGAGGAGGACGATTTCTCAGCGGAACCTCTAAACCTCACGCCAATAAAACCACGTAATTTTGTCAAACGTAACGAATCGTACTGTCATGCAGTAAACAGAACAATGAGTCCAATGATGGCTCCTACTCCGTATGGGAAAAGAGTTCAACGTCCAGGGCGAGTTATCTCTCCCCGTGCTGTCCGAGGTGAAACACCGGGGAAATCACCCCAAGAAAGCCCCACTACGGAAAACAGTCGAACATTTATTACAAGACCTAATGAACCATTCACTAGCACACCTCGTGCTGTCTATCCCACAAGCACAGTTGCGCACCCTACACCTCCTGTAGGTAGTACAAGCGATTTTGCCTCTTCCCGTCTAGTACCCCCAAGGGTTCCTCCACGTATGGATTCTGCGGAGGAAGTGAGAGGAAATTACGTCATAAGTCAGCAGTTGTCTTCCGGTAAAGTGTCGGTTTCTCAACCAGGCCAAGATGAGGTAAATGCAACCTTGCTATAGTGAGAAAGAGCTTCTCATTTTTTCATTATTTCTACGTTGGCTTTCTTTTTGCAAAGACGCTTTTCTTTCTGTTAATCATAGTAACTTTAAGCAATGAGGATAGCAATGCCAACGACGACGGTTCCAAAAATATTTCTTTGATTTGCTCTTTACTTCTTTCTACGTCTCACTAGAGTTTTGTTTAATCTCCGCCTTAAGCTTTGTGAAAAGAAAACGATTACATTTTTCTCTTGGAAGGTAAACAATTCCTGAAACCATTTTTGTAATGAAGGCCTGGCTAAACTAGGAAACATTGTTTCTTGTTATGTTTCCCGGGGTGGCTAAATTAGCCGGAAACAAACAATATATTTTGCTGCCCTGGTGGCTTGAATTTCTTCGCAGTCAGCCATATTAATTGTTGTCAGTAGGCTTGCCGTTGCGAGGTAACATCTTTTTGATGAGCAAGCAGCATTGGGATAACAACACTGTTTCATCGTGGCTAAACTGGGAAACAGATGTTTCTGACGCAAAATTCGTGTCCGGGAAACAAAAATGTTTTTGCAGCACATTTGTTTGCGCAACATTCGTTTCACATGCAGCTAAACTGGGAAACATTTGCCTCCGAAACAATATTTCCTAGTTTAGCCAGGCCTTAATGCCCTCGGTGTCTCCAGAACTCCAAAATTAAAACTGAGGCCAGTTTCTAGCGACAACTACGTCCAGGGGCTCATCTCGATGGACTCCAACGTGCGGTTATTGTATGTACTTCTTAAGTTCTTTGTCGTCGTCGGTGGCAGTGCTTAAAGTCCCTATTACTTACAAGCGCAATTCTCTGCTTTGTCATGGCCACTTGAACATGCGAAACAGAATTTGCTAGAATATAACAGTTTCAACACAATGGTTGACAGTTTTATGCGTTGTTCGGTAATAGAATTAACTAGTGTTTTAAGCCCGGATGTAAACTTTCAAAAATCATTTAGCATTCACCTAATCAATGCCAAGTTGACATTGACCAAAAATGCAGTTTATTTTGTTCACGAGATTTGAAGACAAAAAGATTTTTTATTCGTTTGCTATTTAATCGTACTAAGTATAGAAACTGTTCCGTTGTTTACCTCTTTCCGCAAGAAAATAAGATTTTTTTACAGAAAGGGGGCCACTTACACATCCTATACGACTGATAATGTTTGATTGACGTTGATTACTAGATAATTTTACGTTTCACTTCATACCATATCGTACATATTGTACATAATCTTGTGTTTTTCTCGCAGTCTGCATTAGCCGTTGATTTAAAGCTTATGACTAATACAAACTTTTAATTCGGCAAGCTTTCATTGTTTTTGTTAATCGTTTGTTAAAACGTTTAAATATTTCTGAAACATATGGTAAAATAAAAAATAATATTCTAGATATCTATTAGAATATCGAAGACTGCTCTTTTAAAATGGAGATGCAAACCAAAATAAGATCTAGAGACTTAAAATGTAAGTTTTTTACCGGTAGATTGAGTGTTAAACTGTTTCCTGTGATAATTAAGCTGCATGTGATAATTGGCTGTTTCTGCTCACTGTTTGTTTTCCATTTTTGGCAAAAACATAAATTTACAGATTGGTTAAATCCCCTGAAACATAAAATTTAATTTGATAGAACGAAACCTTTTCAGTTACTGGTGGAATAAAAGATTCCAAAAAATGTCAGTTTTTTAAAAAATTTAAAAAAAGAAATTAATACAAACGTGAGTGTAATGACCTTAAATTTTAAAACCTAAAATGTTGTAACTGCATGTTTGTGTCAGGCGATAAAATAATGTAGTTAGATGCTACATTAACTGTAAAAACTTAAGAATTTCTATTAAATTCATAATAAAAGATATTTAATTGCAAATGACTCATCTGCTGTGATTTTAGTAACTTGTAGACTTCGGGATAAAATGGAATCAGCTTGAGCCATAACAATATGCAATGTATCAATGTATGTTGTTCAGTAGTATGAAAGAAAGAACATGCTATGTGTTCAACATTTCTTTACGTCTCCAATTAAAATGTAATCGTTTTGAAATGATAATAAATCTTGAGCTGGCACACTATATAAAATAAATATTTAATAATTATAAAATTGTATTGATATGTGTTGCACACAGATAAACCGTTCTTCTTCTGAGGAGTTTTCATTACACTTTTTTAAACCTAAATCGAAAGCGTTGAATTCAACTTTTAATCTCTGAGTAGTCTCAAAAGGATATTTAAAAAATTCGTAAGTTTGCTTGTTTTGTTATGACTAATTTTGAGGAGTTTTCATTGTACTTTTGTTGTTAAAGAAAACCTAAATCGAATGCGTTGAAGTCAAACTTTGATCTCTGGAAAGTCTCAAAAGGATATTTAAAAATATTCGTAAGTTTGTTCGTTTCGCTATGACGAGGAAACAGAAACTCATTTTGGTAAGGCGAACTTAATCAGCCCATTAATCTCAGAGTATTAAACTAAATAATTCTTCGCCGTTCATATAATCAGCTTTCATTAGAAAACATCAAAGAAGATGTAGATGCAATGTGGAGCTAATGCTTTCGTATCAGATGGCCGAGAAACCTGTAGGGATATACGAATTTTAAAATTCTTTTTATTTTGAGATGGTTTTAATGGTTGTTGATGTTTCTCTCTATGATTTCTGCGGTCATCCTTACAGTCACGTAGGAAAACTCGCCCTGCGCCGATAGCTATATCACCCACCCCACCACAGTCTGGACCCTCGTCACCCTCCCCTCCCTCATACGAAGCAGTAATGTCGCGAAGGGAGAGCCAACCATCAAGTCCCGTACCTTCAAACACTGACTACACCGACTCAGCGCCTCTTAGTCCGCTCAGTCCGTTAGAAGGCGAAGGGATAAAGAATCCATTTGAACGAGACGCTATTGGCCGGCAGTCGATGTCAGAAAAGAGAGGCAGGGCAACGCTGGATGCTAAACAGTCGTATTTCTTCGTCAATCGCGAAAGATTAAAAGAAGACAAAGGTTTGTGAGATTACATTTTTGGGTTTTTTTTCTGTAACGATAATTAAATTGTAAATTTATTCTGAAAATTTTTCGCAAATTGTTATTCTGGAGTACTATAGCGTATAATTTACACCGAGTTTATTTTCATTTAACAATTATAAACAGTGTGCGTAGTGATCCAATAGTTTGGACTATCAATTTTGACTCCATTATCGCAATAATTTCAGGTTCTGAACTTCCACTTTAACTGAATTTCTACTTCAAAGCCGGAAAATGTTCTCGTGTATCTCTCAGTATTTTCTGCTGCTTTGGTCTCATTTCAAAATGTTTTTGATAACAAATGATGTTTAAGTTTATCTATGAAATGTTTGTTATATAAAATGATCAACTAAATTCTCATGTTGTTTCGGGTAAGCAAATTTCTCAAGCTGGTGGTCCGAGGGACAGGTGCTTTTCACAGTTAAGCAGTGCACTATGGTAATATTTTATCATCACTTCTTTTGTGCATTTCGGGATTTGTTTTTTTGTACAAGTACTTCGGAGTTCTCTCTTTCTCTTGCACAGTTTTAGATGGTGAAAAGAACCCAAATTGATAAGAATCGAATTCTAACTTTGAGAAAATTTATCAAGCGAATTGACTTTTGTCCTGCTACTTAAGGCCATTTTCATGCAGATAAACCACGATTTAAAAAATTCTAACGCATAACGAAACTCAGAAGACCAAATAGGGCAATTTTTGATACATGGCCAAACATGGTTGACTATAACTTGAATTAAAACTGCAATGAAACAACTCTGTGAAGTCTAGAATGTGATAGCCGCTCCACTTTTCCAGAGCTTGGCAGTATACATACAGTTTCTAAAAAGAGAAGTCTTGCATTGCATGCTTTGTAAAATTTTCAGATTTTAAAAAAGCAACTCAGAAGGAACATTTAACATATCAGTCCAGTATTTTCTGGCAAAGCTTATTTTGTAAAGATTTCTCAAGATTCAGAAGTGTTGATTTTATTAACTCGATTAGAAACTACAACATTTTATTATGCTAATGAAACAAAAAATGTATATATAGATTTTCTTGTGACATCAGGTTTAAGAGAGACGGCTTCGAAATTACTTCCGTTAAAATGAAGGAACGCAAGAAAAGAAAGTTAGCATTACAATAAATAGTTTTGAAAAACAATAAAATGGCAATTCTTATTTAATTAAAGTTCCCTTATAAACTATAATTTTCTGTTGTGATTCATTTTCAACAAGAAAATCATCATTACTTGTTATTATTCTTTTACTGTCTCATTATCACATTGAAATTTCGAAATTTTGTACTTTGGCTCAAAAAATGTTTTAGTTAATATAATTATCTAGAGGTTTTGGATCGCAGTGTGACTTTGTCCAGTAATTTTGTTATCAATTTGAGTATAGATTTGAATATCCTGATTAGTCATAAACTAGTGGGCTTTGGAAATTAGGAACGGTTTTGTGAGAAGAATATTAATTTGGTGAAATGATTGGTGTTAACCAAGGCAACGATAGTAAATAGTGGTTTCTGAGTAGCAGAGATTTGAGTTGTAACTGACTGAAATTAGCGATTATATTTTTTAAGAGTGTTAAAAGAGCGATTGGCTTTGGAATTTACACATACTGACACAACCTCTCCCCTTCAGTGTTTTTCCTTCATCCTCCCCCCGTCCTCTCTCCATCTCTGTCCAATGTATCAGTGTGTTTCATTTGCTAACGTCGTATCTTTCAGGTGGTCAGTTCGATTCTGCCCCCTCCAAAAACAAAAGTTCCAGTGAACCTGAATTAAGCATACACAACGTACACAACGTTCGTGCAGCTCGCCCCATGCTCCAAAGATCTGACTCTGAAGGTGCCGTTCTGTCAGGATCTCGGCAAGGTGAGAAACGAATAACTAAGATTTTTTCACACAGCTGATCGATGAAAAGGTTTTGCTGTACATCTTGGTCTTTCAGGATGAAAAACGCGGGCGGGCTCCCCATTGGATATGTCTTAAGGAGATTTGAAATTGTTTGCAGGGTTTGTGTAGAAGATTTTAAGAGGGGTCCCAAGGATCGCCACTGTCTTTTAAGGGGGCATTCTGGTTAAAATTTTGGTGGATGGTGAAAGAGTTGAGAAGGAGATTTGAAGAGGGAAATTGTTTAGGACACTGAGCATCAAACCGTCCCTCCTGACCATGGCGATTTTCTATCAAATATTAAATTCAAAATTAACTTTTTAACTTCTCTTAAAATTCCAAAACTCAAATTTCTCTTTAAAACTAACAATCTTCCCCCCTTAAACTTAACACCTACATCTAATCCGAAAAATCTGAAAATATTCAAGATGCTTCCTTTGCATTCAGTCTGTGAATGTAATTGAGGATTTTCAA
>JAOCNB020007931.1:0-14120 GCA_026546465.2 Palythoa caribaeorum | reverse complement strand
GTATTGAGCGTCCCAGAAGGAATGAAATTCTCCATAATCTTGATTTTCAGCTTACTGAAATATTCCCAACACGAGGAACAGAAAGCAAACCTAGAAACATTTGATCAGAAACATGCGCTTCACTTCCAAGCTTAGAGGAACACCGCTGACCGTCGAACAGTGCAGGCTTACACACTTTCGACGTTGACTATAGACTGATAGATTGATAGAAAAGAGAATCCTAAACTTGGTCTACCTTACACAGGTAGCCCAAGTAATTAATAATTATACCGTCCCTTACTCGGTTCTTGGCATAAATCTTTGTTTTAGACAAGTGCACCACGTGAAGGTAGTAGATAGATTTAGCAAAGACAACGCGACGTTCAAATTGTGCGCGCGCAAGAGTAAACTCCTCACGTCACGTTTTGTTTTGCAACGGAAAAAAAGCAAATTCCGTCCCGAACACAACGTGACGTCTTATTCTAGAACAGCGCGCGCACTTTCACGTTGTGTTTTCGCAACACGTTCTGTTTCGTGTCACGTTGTGTTTTCGCGTCACGTTGTGTTTTCGCGTCACGTTGTATTTTCGCGTCACGTTGTGTTTTCGCGTTATGTTGTGTTTTCGCGTCCTGTTGTGTTCATCCCAGAAAAGACTAAAAGGGAAACAAGGAACGAAAGGAAGATCTTTAATGTTAAACTTTGTTGTTTTTTTGTTACTAGACAAAACTACGAACTTTGTTTATAAATTCAAAACAAATCAAGCTTTACAGTTACTTTTTTCAAAAGTCTTAAAATATATTGTCACTTTTTTTATTATAGAATGGTTTGCAGACCAACCAAAATTTAAAACAGTTATACAAGAGCTGGAGAAAGAAGAGTTAAATGAAAGTCTCACAATGTTTTTATTTGCTGCTGTCAGGCAAGAAGGCACTGAGTTCAAAGTTTGGCGCAATTGAGCGTGACGCTTTCTTTCAATTTATTTCCAAATAAATATTTCTTCAACATGCATTTGCTAACTTTATTATTGCTTTTTCTGTCCAACTAGTTGGGAGATACTAAAACAGTTAGAGCCTTCGTCCTTAAGGGCCACTAGCTGGTCAATATCCCATTCGGCCTCGCCTCATAGGTTATTATCCCTAGCTCTTGCGGACCGTTGTTAAATAGATTCTGGTCACCAGTGAACGTGCACAGTGACAATATTGTAGCCGCCATTTTCGCTTTCCTTACTCAAAAAGGCCTGGAAACAAGTCACATGATCTAGCGTTAAGGACTGTCCGTACGATGACGATTGAAAAGCGTTAAAAAAATTTACATTTAAGTCTACCCACTAAAACTAAATGGAAAACGGACAAATGTCACTGTTTTTATGGCTATGATCCGTTAAATGTCGATTCTAACGATGAAAAAAAAGTTGGTATGGTTAATTCAAATGTTTTCTCTTCCTTTAATCTCAAAACTGAAGCTGGATTCATAGTAGGCAATTTTCTAAGCAACCAGGATTCTAGCAAATTTGAATGACGATCGAGACCCAGGGCATTCTAAGTCGACTTTTTTAGGGGAGCATTCACGCCAAAGAGGGGATCTGGGGCTGACCCTCTAGAATTTCTAAATTTTGAATATTTTGAAATGCTGTTCTTCAAGAATACTCTATCAGAGCGCCACCATCTTGAGCAACTCTAGTTGATCCAATGCCCTTCTCATTAGCTTATCAGCTAACTTAGGACCCGTTTATATGAAAAAAGTTGTCCCGGGACGAAGGGATACCTCACCTAACTCGGGGCTGGAGACAACTTTTCATACATTTCTCTCTAAAACGCAGCCAACCATTTATATGGCGTCCCGGGACGAAGAGTTGTCTCGGGCGGCAGAAATAACTCACCTAGATCCCTTCAACCCGAGATAATTTCCTTCATATAAACAGTTTGTCCCTTTTACCCGGGACAACTCGGGTCTGGAAGCCATTTTAATACAGTGATTATGCTCAAAATTTCCCACGCTCTATAAATTCATAGGTCAGGTATTTTCCGTGTAAGCACAGGACAAAGTTGTCCCAGGTTCAAAACCTCATATAAACTGCAGGTCGAGTTGTCCCGGCTGGAAGGGACAACCCTTTTACCCAGGATCATATAAACAGGGCCTATAGGGTTCATTATTCAAGCATTTAGTTGAGACTAGCATGCGACGCTTGGCTCGCGGACTCATTCTCGCAGTTTGCTGCGCGTAAGTAATTTTTCCAGTGACTCACGTTGAGGAGCACTAATTGTTTTAAGTAGATCAGTTGACAGCCGACACCTTGACATAAATGAGACATCAAACAGTTTTGATAATTCAAAACGGGGACACATAGGGCACATTTTTCTTCTTGTCATTCCCTCAATTTTTCGTTCCAAGGAAGATCGTGCACGTGTAATCAACGTGATCAGTTGCGTAATAAAATCACAAGAATTTGATTGTTTGATTGATCATTAAAAAATTGTCGGTTCGACGCGAACTAGCTGCGTATTGTTATCACTAACTCACAAGAAAGAGAAGACCTAATTGGAATAATTATGTTTTGTTTTTCCCGTAAAAATTTTAAACTGTTTTTTACGCACTTCAGGAGCGTTATCACAGAAACTAAGGTCAAGTATTTTGCAACAATGTAGCAATATTTTTTCAAATTTGTTTTTTTCATCTCAATTCCATTCACGAGTACATATAGTATACGCGGAGACTGTCACATTACCTCTTTGCTTTCTGTAGCTTGCTATATTACAAGAACCCAGATAAATTGGAACAGGTTTTAGATAAATATTTGCATTTAAGACAAGATTTTTAATGTTTTGTTTCAAATCTTACACGCTATCTTTTATAAGAACCAGTAAATTTTGCCGAGGCTCATTGTTCTTAATTTTTTGGCAATTTCAGCCTCAATTTGAGGCTGAAATTGTACACATACATTGTACGGCTGAATTACGAGGCAAACTACCTTCATTGTTTGTTGAGCAGTCTCTACAGTGAATCTTTTTATGTTTTATGCTGTATCACTGTTTTAATCAATTTTCTACCACAAAAACTTTCCTAGCTATCAAGCCTCAGCCTGAGCAGTGAGCTTGACTATAATAAATTGTTCGTAAATTTTGACAAATTCTTGTAAAGTTGTTCTTATAAAAAAAGCGGGTGTTTTGCACACTCTTGGCCTCGCGACATTACGATTACTCCTACCGATCTGTCAAGGTTGTGTCTTTGTGCGTCAGAACTATTACGTGTCGAAACAACTGGAGAGTCAGCCATATTGTTATTTTCTGCTAATTTTGGTAATAATTTCGTATCCTGTCGTTTGACTTTCGGATTATCGACTTTACTTTACCTAAGTTGCTTGGCAACATTCGCCAGGCGCAGCTTTACGTTACAACGCAAATTACGTCATTTCCGAGTATTTAATTTCCGGTGTTAAATTTTCCTGCAAACCCATATACATGGGAAATAGTTTTACGATATATTAAAACATACTAAATTTTGCTTCACTTTACTTGTATCTATTGCTATGAAATGCAGAACACTTATATTCCAATTTTTTGTTGATCATGTAACAGTGCTCGAAACAACAAGATAATAACGAAAGAGCTGAAGGTTGTGTTTTGATAGTATAATTTATTCTGTGGGTGTATCCACATTGCAAAATGAAATGCTTTGTTTTGTTTTGTTTTCTCTTGGTCAATATTTTATTGACCTCTATAATATATTTAACCCTCCATAAAGGCTGCGACATGTCATAAACCGTGCATCGTAATATGATCGAAACTCGTTTTGTAACATTCAAAAGTTGAGGAACTGTTGATATACTGTGTCATGGGAGGCCCCAAAAAACTCGCTAAAAACCCAATTTTCGTCCAACGCATGGAGGATTATTTTGACTCCATAGATCTCAACAAAAATGGATTTTTAACAATTGAGGAAATTCAGCAATGGGCAACCAACCTCCAGGAAAAATGCGAATCAACACCAGATAAGGTAAACAAGTTACGAGAAAATCTAAATCACTTTTGGGGAGCCGTCGGTCTTACCCCCGGCAAAGAAGTCAACAAGCAGAAATTTGTCGTTGGAATTGCTCGTCTGGGCGAAGCTGAGCTACAGCGGCAGAAAAACAATGAAGTAACGCTCCACTCAAAACTCAACAACTCGTTCTTTGACATGATGGATATTAATAACGACGGGACAGTCTCACTTGAAGAACTGAAAATTATGATGGAAGCATGTAATAAGGATCCTGCAGAAGCCGAATCTTGGATGGCCGCTGTCGACACAAACAAGAACGGAAGAGTTGAAAGAGAAGAACTGAACAGATTTGAGTTCGATTTCTGGTTTAAACCTGAGGATCAAGAAACAGAGGGTTTGCTTGGTGGAACGTACGCGAAGCATCCACGATCACGTTTTTGCTTCAGTAACATGTGTTGTGGCTGCTTCAAGTGGTTGTTTTGACTTATACAAAGTGAATAACTTCGTTTTAGAACTAATCAAATTAAGTAGCTGGAACCTTTAAACGCCAGAAACGATCTAGAAGTCGCAGTATATACATTTTATCAACTTCTATGCGGAAGTGTGGCTAATACTGCAACAACGAGCATTTCCGCATCGCCATAAAAACAATATTTTGAAAGATATTTTAGTATTAATATTCAGCGCGTATAATGTTTTTTATCTTAATAAAAGAATAGTTTTTAAGAAATAGTTTCAATTGCTTTGTTGTTTAACGAAAATTGCTAGACGTCCCTTATTACTTTCGTGGTCACATTCGTTTAGAATGAAACACTTTTACTACTAGTTGTAACGACTCATCCGTGTGACGTGCATGCCGGCACGAGTACAATATTACCTCGAATAAACGCAGCACTCGATTAAACGCCGCCCTCGAATAAACGCCGCACCTGAAAGCCAAAATATTAATAAACGCCGCCCTCGAATAAACACCGCACCCTGGAACAGACAACAAACTGAAACAGCGAATTTATGAGGTTACCTTTTTTACAAGCACAGAGCAATGTTGTTTAAAACAATAAGTTTAAAGTTTGAAAGGCAGTTTAAAGATTTCTTATGCGTTTACAAGCGCAACAAGTAAAACTGTAAGGCGTGATTGGTACAGCCAGACAAAGAACTGTATCATTTTTTCTACTTTTTCAAATAAAGTTACGGTTGGTTGTTTAAAAAAATGAACAGCATTTGAAATAAACGCCGCCCTCGAATAGACGCAGCATCCAAATCATGAAAAATTTAATAAACGCCGCGGCGTTTATTTGAGTAAATACGGTATATATTATATAGATTTAGGCATTGTCTAAAAGCGGAGCTCTGGGTTACTTAATTTGTGATATTGGCTCGCACACACGCACGGACGGACAGACTCAAACGTTGAAATTCAAGTCTTCGTGGTTTCGTTAGTTATTTAAAGGTGTACACAACGAAATCACGTACTTCGTAGTGTATTTGTTTGGCTACTGTAACGTGAATGATACGATTTTGTTCTTTATATTGTAGTTATTGGAAGTCAGATGCAGCGGGGATTGTCTGGAGGCAAGTAAAAGTGTTTATATCTGAGTAAATATCAGTTGTGTCTTAAGCTTGTTCATGGGACTTCATGTTTATTACTTCTTCTGTTCGCGGAGATAGCAATTTAGTAACTATCTTATAAGAAGACTTGAAAGTCCGTATGTCGAGGTCTAATACCTTCATATCTCACTTCCCAAGTATTCCTTATTTAATGAAGTGTACGACATTAGTTTAACTAGTTTACGAGTGTACCAGAATGCATTGGTGGCAGTCCAATGATGAGGAGGAGGAAAATTCGAGTATTTTTACGCCGCTGTTGGATGAGGGAGGGAAGACTGGGGACAAGAGCAAAATATGGACATGGGGGGGGGGGGTGAAGTCTTTCCTCTAAAATTCATCCAACATGGTGCCCAAAAGTTTCGCCGGAATGTTTACTTCACTTCAAGAGACCGTACGAGTTTAAGCGCTTGAATTTTAAACCAATAATTACCTCGTGGAGGGGTAGCTTTACGTTATTGACAAAACGAAAGTGACAGGTTAGGTGTCAGTCGCGTAGAAACCATGGAGACTGTGTTTGACGAAAGTCACGAGGTTGGAATCCAACTGCGGTATGGCTTTAACTTGTCTGTGACGCTGCTGATTGGATAAGATGCATTTCTAGTGTTACACGTTTTGCGTTATCTGGTCTTGCGGGATTAGGACCCACTTCAATACCTTGTCTCCACGAAGTAATGATAATAATAATAATAATAATAATAATGATGATGATAAACTCGCTCATTTAGCATTCCACATTGTGGCTGTTCTATGCTAACAGCTCAACGAGGTCCGTCCGAAAGCATATTATAGGCGCCGGATGCGCCGCTATACGGACCATGTGTGACCTTGGAGCACAGCGTCAGGGAGAAAGGAAAACCGGAGTACCGGAGAAAAACCCTCGGAGTCAGATACAGATTGACAAATCTCAGCCCACGTGCGAAGCCCGGGAGTGGAACCCGGATCGTAGAGGTGGGAAGCGCGAATGATGATCGCTGCGCCAACCTGACTCCCCAATGACATTATGAGAAAGGGACTCGGCCCCTCCATATCTACTAAAAGGACCCTAAGCCCTATTGCAGATTAGGAGTTTTAAATACCGAACTAATGAGTCCTCTGATTTCTTTGGAAATTGAGCTAATTTCTATACTTTTTTACAAATTACATGTATATAACAACACGTATTTCAAACCTCAATACTGTACTTATTAGCCAGTATATAATATGCTGAGTCTCTCGATCTTCTGTATTTTAGGAGAGAAGAAGAGGGCCAACATAGGTTGTGAACTGATCACAAATCCATCGCTTATGTTTCTTGATGTAAGTAGCGTCCTCTATTACCATGTTCGAAACCCTGTTCAGCTCATATGGATGGTCCTTGTTACAGGCCCCGCCTTCAAGCACATAACTCTGTACTATGTGTCATTCCAGAGATTTTGAAGACACTGCCATTTCCCAAATACAACGTCCAGTGGATTTTTGAAACCTTTTTTCCCAGTGTTGTTGAATTGCACATTTGTCTGATTGGACAGTTATAGAATCGCAATGTCTTAAAGTTAGAGCATTTTAACAACTGTTTGTTAAAAGTATTACTTATTCCCCAGCTGAGCAGTTAAACACAAAAATAGTTACTTTGGGTGATCGAAAACACCCTTTTCAATTGATTTTCGTTTTCTTTCAGGAACCAACGTCAGGTCTCGATTCCAGTAACGCCTTTAATCTGATGACAATACTCAAGAACATAGCTGTAACCAAGAACAAAACAATTGTGGCCACTATCCACCAACCGTCAAGTCAGATTTTCTACATGTTTGACAAGTTGCTATTGCTTTGTAATGGCCAGGTTAGAAGATAATATTTTCCCTGGAGGATACATTACTTCTTGATAAGAAAAAGTAAAATCTTATTGGGTATGTTAACATGATACCAGATCGAGTTTCGACCCGGAAGAAACTTGCTTCGATTTCTCCATTCCTCCTCTTGTAGATCTTCATTTGAATGTACAGTGTTTACATGACTCCGGAATGAAAGTGAAGTCATTCTGGATCGAGTTCGCACAGGATTCTCGTTCCGAATCGAACTTTCATTCCAGTGTGAGAGTCTATCCCGGAATCATGCAAACGGAGATTGCACTGTTCATTTCGGAACGCGACCAATGCCATCTCCGAAGCCTTCGGTCGTTTGGTTAGTGGTGTCCTGCCTAGTGCATGCACTCCTTGAGGAACAAATCCAAGGTGGTGACCATTTTCTATTCAGAAATGTATGTGCTGACATGAAATAATGGTGACTCGCTATTTTCGATTCCACCGTTCCAACGAAGAATGAACCCAAGTCTATCGGGAACAAACTCGATCCGGTATTCTGAAAACACACCGTTACATATTGTATTAGATTTGTCAGTTCAGTATTGCTGGCTCACTTAACGAAACTTTCCAATCGTGTTAATAGTTTTTCTAATTGTGTCTGTATTATAATAACATGAAAAACAATTAACAATTTCGTCATTTTTTTTTAATCCAAAAACTGGACATGACTACATTTTACTGCATGGTTGAATTTTGGTAACACACAGTTTATAATATTTATCTAAAATGCCTAGCGACCAAAGACAGGGATTTTGAAGCATCTTATCGACAACTGTGTGAGTTCTTTTAAGCTCCCTGGTAAAATATGAGAGATCAAGACACTAAGTTCGATGGTTTAATGTGTGCGCCCTATCTACTTTATCGCCTACAGGTTGCCTATTCGGGTAGCCCCGCAAATGTGTTGAAGTACTTCGAGGGAATCGACCTTCACTGTGAGCCCCACTACAACCCTGCAGATTTCATCTGTAAGTAATTTTATTTTGCTATTGTAATGTACTTGCCGTGCTCTAGATGTCCACACCAGTAAATGTCGATCTTACGGGATCAATGATTTCCAACATCATTACCATCATCACCGTTACTACCATAAAAAGGCATAATCATTACCGCCATCATAATTTTTATCACCGTGACCACCATCATCACTGTAATCATTGCCATCATCATTATCATCACCATCTTTATAGTCATCATTTGTCACTACTTTTACTATCGCCATCAACACGATCGCCATCTTCATCACAAAATAATCTATATTCTAACCATTTTCAAAAACTATATCTAGAACACTTCATTTATTTGCTATTGGAACAAATTTAGTAGTAATCGTTGTTGATTTTTATTACAGTGGAAAAGGTAAACATGGACAAAGAGCTTCAGAATCGAATCGTACGCAAATGGTCAGAGCGGTGAGTATAATATTTTGGCATATGTTGTGGTTACAGAAAAGTTTTTTTACCGCCTCAGGAATTTTTAGCATCGAGAAAGTTAAGGTTAAGAAAAGGTTGACACGTAAATTTAAATACATTTTACACTGTGCCATTTTGATATAGATATTTGATATAAAAATATTCTATTGGAACGAATGTAAGTTATCCGGTCGCTGTAGCTATAAGTGTTAAGAGCATCCGACCGGTAATAAAAGATTCATGGGTTGGATTCCCGTTAGGGACTCAAGTTTTTTCTTTTGAGTACCAAAAAAGCTTGATGTCCAACTAATATTTCTTTCATAGTGAGTTCCAAGTTGAAAATATACACGTCATTTATGAAAAAATACTTAACAACTTTTTAATTGTTCTACAGGCCAAAAAAACGAAAGAAGAACTCTGCTATCACGCATGCAAAGTTTGTTAACCAAGATGATATTAATGAAGAACCAATGAATCAATACACAGGCGAGTTTCCGACGCTAAGTTTTGTCGACGAAACTAGACCGGAAGGAGAAGCTGCATATGCTGGCAGCTCATCAAGAAGCAGTTCCCCGTCAGTGTTGGAGGAACAGTTTGAAGTTTGTGAATCATTGCAAACAAATGAAAGTTTAGAAACTGTTCATAAAGGTCATGACGGCACTCCAGATAAGAACATTGTAAACATTAAAGAACCAGAAGTGAGTTGTTCAGTTCGAAGCACTCAAAGCCAAAATCTACAGCCGAATGGAGTTTCCACATTGGTTGAGTCGCATCACCCTTCAAAAGCAAAGGTGTCGGTAGTCTCCTTCAGAAGGTTAAGATCTATCGACAAACATTACACTGCTGTCGATATATTAAACCATGGCGATGAGGAGTCTGGGGACGAAGATGAAGACAGTGGGAATTATGGTCATATTTCTACTACGTGGGTGACGTCATTTTGGACCCAGTTCACTGTTCTGTTACAGAGAAGTTTCAGGCAATCCAAACCAGAGATACTGTCAAAGATAAACTTGTTTCAGGTAAGTTATAATTATTTTTATCTCAGTCTATGCAGGTAAGAAATAACCAAATATCGGATTCTTTTAATAGCGCTAAACGTAGCAGAAAACTAAATCATTTTTGACAACTTCTGGTGAAATGCTCCCCGTTTCTTTATCTGTCAAATAATAACTCTGTCTTTTACTGGCTCATTACTAGGAATTTCCTTATATACTGCAGTGCAAAGGGGTATTTTTAGAAACACATTTTATGAGATTCTCGATCATTTTAGTTTTGGTACATGAAATGACCTCACGTCATCTTATTGGCTTAATATAAAAGCTTTTGTTGTACTTCACGCCAATCAAAAGCTAATAATTGTTTTGTTTTCCAACATGGTGTGGTGGAGATAAAAAGGAGAAGATGAACGTTTAAGTATTTAGGCACACTAGTACTACAGGCTTGTTCTACTACTGTGATGGGATCAAAGGTGAATAGGGGAAATGAACACTTGTAGTGGGCTCCTGCTTTGTCCACTGCAGTGTTGAGGTCATGGTGAATAAGTTAAGATGAATGTTCACTCCTAGTAATGGGCTCCTGACTTTGTCTACTACTGTGTATGAGTCAAGATGAATAGGGGAAATGATAACTGGTAGTGATGGGTCCCTGCTTTGTCTACTATTGTGTTGGAGTCAAGGTGAATAGGGTCAATAGGGGAAGATGATGAACACTACTAGTAATAGGCTCCTGTTTTTGTCTACTACTGTGTTGATGTCAAGGTGAATAGGGGAAACGAACACTCGCAGTAATGGGTCCCTGCTTTGTCTACTATTGTGTTGGAGTCAAGGTGAATAAGGGAAGATGAACACTACTAGTAATAGGCTCGTGTTTTTGTCTACTGCTGTGGTTATGGTCAAAGTGAATAGGGGAAATGAACTCTCGTAGTAATGGGTCCCTACTTTGTCTACTACTGTGTTGGAGTCAAGGTGACCAGGGGAAAATCACCCTCGCGGTAATGGGCTCCTGGTGATGAAGTACTGCTTGACAAAGAAACACACCTAAGATTTAGGAAGCTTTGCTCAATACACTAAGCTGTTCAGAATTGAAGGTCTTCAAAATTCAAGCTTGGGTATGTTTTTCGCCGTTCAAAATTCCAACATCACAAATTTCTGATTAACATTTTTACCTTCCCCAGAGCCGCGGCTCTACTTGTTTTCCGCCCAGTTTAATGTTATGCAATCATTATTGAAATCCCGAGATGTCTGGACAAAAAAATAAGTAAACTTGTGTTCCATATACTTTACTATCTTAATTTGGTGTTTTGCGGAAATAAATCTAATAATATTTTCTTTGTTTTCTATTTTCTAGACGATAATACTAGCGATTATCGTAGCTATTATTTGGTTTCGTTTACCGTACAAGGAGAATCAGATTAGCGACAGATATGCACTGGTGAGTTACCATATTTTACATGCAAATGATTACATTGTTAGTGATATAAATAAGTTAGCCAGCAATAACTAAACTAAAGAAACTAGTTTCTTTATGGAAGTTTGCAGTTTTGGTATAAAGTTGGAAAGAAAGACTAGAATTGAACCCCTGAGCCTCTCATTACAAATATTTTTGTTACATGGTCAGATAGCACCACGTTCTTCATTATTGTCGTGGCAAACGGATCATCGGTTCTCTAAGAGAAGTAATATGTTCGAGTGCTTCGACTAATACATGTATGTTACACAATTAGTACGTAAGGAAAATATACCAATTATTTAACGGCGGTAACTTCGTCAGCTGACAAAGCTGGCATCAATTGAAGTCGACGGTCATCTCCCTCTGTTAATGCTCCGTTTTACAATTTTCATCTTCGAACTAGCAAAGTAACTTAATCGATGCTATCGCTTGAGTCAAACTTGAGTCAAGGGTCAAACTTGCTTCCAAAGAACAAGATAGTGCTTCTACTAATGTGTGATTTTCCCCACCCTCTATAATGGACAGAAAAAGCCAGTAGAATTTACATTAGAAAACAGTGTGAAAAATCTTTCTATTCTTACAAGGAGTCACCGGATGAGATAGACCATTTGAGAGGTGGATATATAATGTAGCATAGTTGGGAATTATATTGTAATGGTTCTTGATTTTCTCACGATTAACCTAACTACAAGTAAAACAGAAAACTATAAGAAAATCTTTAAGTTTTTGGCAACGAAGTTGACTAATCTTAGGATCAATTGACCTACTGTAGCACACGATATTCAAACAGAAAAGTAACCCTCAAAACCAGTGTTTTTTTTAGTAGGATAAAACACGTTTGCTCCCTTACTTAGTTGTTTGTATACCTAAACCTGTAGAAACTCGAAGCTAAACCACGGTTTTCATTAATTCTTTTATGAGCCTTCTCACAATCGCACGTTGTGTTGATCTCGTTCCTACAAAGGACATCGTAACCAAGCCAGATATTTTTCTTGTTTTAGTTGCACAGTTTCCGTATTTCGGTGGCTGAGATAACTAAAGCCTTTAAAATCTGCCCCGTCGTTAGTCAAAGTAAAAGAAATCTTAAAACAGCTGGTAATGGAATGTTCAGCTTGGTTTAACAGACGTTCGTGGTGAAAGGAATGCCACAATGTATAGCTACAAAAGACTTTGCTTGTTATGTGTGATACTAAAATGTGTGTTTTTTACATTTCCTTAGTTATTTTTTATTGTGACGTACTGGAGCTTCACTCCTTTGTTTACCTCACTGCTGGCCTGTAAGTAAACAAATACATGACTTGTTTAATTACTTATAATATAAATGTTTTAGTAACCTATAATTTTGCGGGTGCAACAAACCGACATTCCAACATACCTTATTCGTGCCTACTGCTATTGCCATTCATCATCATCATTACCATCACCATCACCACCAACCACAACAACATCATCAGCACCATCATCATCATCATCTTCACCACCATCATCATCATCACCACCACCTTGATCATTATCACCACCATCATCAACACCACCACCATCATCACCTCAATCATCATTTTCATTACCATCATCACCACCACTTACCATTACCATTGCAGCCACCCTCGCCGTGACCACCACCATTATCATCACCATCAACATCACCATCATAGATTTAATGGTATCATCATCGCTTCCTATGATGACACATTCACTCCGTCAGGATCATTTTTGAAGCTATTATCATCCCCGCCTTAACGCAAATGTAATGCAGTCATCTGATTGCTGCTTTTCATCCAAACAGTTGTGAGGCAATTGATTGAGGTATGTTTTTCTGTTTGTAGTTCCCTCTGAGAGGCTTGTAATCAACAAGGAACGTGCATCGGGGTACTATCGCTTATCTGCGTATTATTTATCAAAAACATTGAGCGAGCTGCCATTGACCGTTTTCCAACCTACCTTGTTTATGCTGATCGTCTACTGGGCTACTGGTCTGAACAACAGCGCAGCCTTTCTTACTACGCTTTTTGCAATTCTGGTTTCTTCTGTCACAGCACAGGTAACAATTTTTCTTGTTCCTCGACCTGCCTGTTTTCTTTACTTATTTAGTAATCTATTTCTTCATTGCCTAATTATATCACGGTTTAAGTGATATAACTACATATTGTCTATATTTATTTGATTAATAATTCCATTAAACAGTTCCTAACCTCCATTGTAGATTCATTCTTATTTGGTGATCACCCGCAAAGTTTAGTCCCTAATGATACCAATAAAGTTGTCTTTTCTGTTTCTGTTGTTATTGCGGGTACTTTTCTCCATAATTTTTGATAGTTATGTTTTCATTCTTGATCACTGCTTGCAAATTCTGTTTTAAAATATCTTGAAAGTGAAAATAAAATTGTTATCAATTATTTATACTTCGACAGCGACCAATTACCATTTTTTAATAATGGTAGTGGTTGTGTAAGAGGTAGTGGTAGGCGAAAGAGGAAGTGATAGTGGCAATGTAATGGCAATGGTAGTGGTTGTGGTAGAGGAAGTGGTAGTTGCACTGGTAGTAGAGGTGGTGGTAGTGGCAATGGTTGTGGTAGAGGTAATGGTAGGTTTACTTGAAGTAGAGGAGGTGGTGGTAGTTATATTAGCCCTTACCTAAACGAGCAGGGGACTGGGTACGAATATTTAAAATTGATTGAATTGAAAAATGAGGCTCGCCATCTGAAAGAGCAGCCAAATATTAGTAAGTTTACCAAATGTGAGAGTCATTGGTTTGAAGGCAAAGGCATGGCACACTCTTAAAAATCGCTAAAATAAGAGAGCTTTGTATGGATTGGAGGAACAAGCGTCCATCCAATCCATACAAAAGTCTCTT
>JAOCNB020007826.1:0-14122 GCA_026546465.2 Palythoa caribaeorum | reverse complement strand
TAGGTTGACAAAAATAACCTAGGTTGAAAAAAATAACCTAGGTCATTTTAAAAATAACCTGAAAAAAAATAACCTACAACAGATACACGATGAAAAATGAAGGTTATACGAGGCAATTCAGCCGTTGCGCGCAATATTGCACCGTGTATCCGGGCCTTTAGTCCGTTTTTCGAAATATCACAAATAAGAAGAAAAAATGACTAATAAACCCTTAATATAAGGTATTTTAGGACTGGTTTGCCACAGGCAACCCAGTAATTAAATCTCTCTCTCAGTAAATGTATCCCGAACTTGTATATTTCCTTTCCTGGTATATATTTCGTGGAATTTATATAACATTTTCACGCGGCGCCAGTTAGATCAGCACTCTTGCCGCGACGACCATTTTCAAAACAGGTTTTAATGGCGAATACTTTAAGCATAAGATAAACTATAGAACAGCAGCAGCCCTTCGTACGGATACTATAAGGCTGTTTGTTTCGTGTTTTGGCTTCTAAGACCACAAACAAAACGACAGCCATTTTAGCGCTCAAACAACAACTACTTTATTTTCCAAAAGAGGAATTATACATAGGGAGCCCAGGCCATCAGTAAATTATGTTATTGCAACATCTCCCGTTCTTTGAATATAATAGATAGAAAAAAATATACTGAGTCACAAAAACACTTTTACTTTGTTGAAAAGTTTCTGAAATTAACACAACTTAAGTTTTTTTTCTAACTTGTTTGATACGTTCTTTTAGACGAAGTCTCTGAGTCTTTCAAGTTTCTTTACAACTCTACCTGAATTTCTGAAGTTGTTCTTTGTGTTGCAGTTAGGGTATTCTCGGTTGTTACTCTAGAAGGAGCAGGACGTTTAACACTCTCTATTAAACAGTTTGTACTCACTGTTGACTACTTCTTTGGTGGTTAGTGGTGATGTATCGTTAGCTCTGCAATTATCACTTTTAACACTTTTGGCCCTCGCAGGTATATTTGTTCGCTCTTTAACCACTGAAAGGGTTTACTCTAATTCTGCTATTGGCAGTGACCTGTCTAAACCTGCTGTGCTCGCTTCTTTGGGTTTGAGAAAACTTCTGTTCCTTCGTACTGTTTCTTTCCTGTGACTTGAGAAGGTAGGAACGATCGGACAATTTACTGAGACAGATACCTGAATCCCATGGTTTGTTTTTTTTGCAGGGGTGCTAGCCGCACTTCTTGACCAACCTCTAACTCGGGTGATAGCTTTACTGTTTTGTCATAGTGAGCTTTGGCTTTCTGTCTCTTGACTTTGATCTTTTCTTCTACACTCTCAACTACCTTCGGCTGAAGAAACTGGTAGCTGTAGGGAGCAGTGTTCGTGTTTTTCGAGAACAGAGTCTTTGGGTGGGGCTTGCTCCTATGCCTTCAGTAGGTGTATTTCTATAATCCAAAAGTGCCATCCAGGGGTCTTGATTATTTCTTGTAGCTTTCTTGAAGAGTGATTTTACTGTCTTAACCGTAGCTTCTGCTTTACCATTGGCTTTATGATGATGTGGTGATGATGTAACATGCTTGAATTCCCACTGACTTGCAAATTCTCTAAGCTCATAGCTGGTAAACTGAGGACCATTGTCCGAAACGAGCACATCGGGTATGCCATATCTGCTGAACTGCTGAAAAGCTCTTGGATCACTGAGACTGATATTGTGTCAGTTAGTTTACAAGCTTCCACAAAGTCCGAGCAGCAATCTACTAGGTCTAAATAATCTGTTGAGTGCAAGGTAAAGATATCTGTGGCTAGACGACTCCAAGGTCTTTTTGGAATTTGGTGTGTTTGCATAGGCTCTTTGATATTCTTGTCTTTAACCTCTGCACACACAGAACACACGTGCTTTTCTCAAGCATGCGTCAATACCTTGATGGCTTGAGTGTACTTTGATTATGATCTCTGCTCCTAATGACTTTGGGTACAATAACACATTGACTCTTAAACAGTACACCATCATGAAGGTAGTTAAAATATTCGTAAACAGCAACAGGTGCTTCAACTTTATTTTCTTGCCATCCTGTGAGAATAACACTTTTGAGACTCTGATTGAAGGTTGAGATCTTGTTCTGTGGCCTTTTGCAGATGACTTAGCTTCTCTTCAGATATCTTGACAGCGGTGTTAATGGGTGTAAAATTCCCAAGTTCAATGGTAAACACTGTGATATTGCTCTCATCCATGTCTTCGCTTTGTATTGCAGCTCTCGACAGATGATCTGCAATGTAAGTTTCCTTTCCCGGTTTGTAAACAACTTCTAAATTGAATGGTTGTAATATCAGTAGCATTCTTTGTAAGCGACTTGGTGCAGACAACAATAATTATTTGACCATCGATTACAAAGGTTTGTGGTCTGACTCCACAGTTACATTGTGACGTCGCAAGCAAGTATTTCTTGAATTTCTCGCATCCAAATACTAAGGCTAAACACCCTTTTTCTATCTGTGCATAAGCTTTCTGTGTCTGTTTGAGCGTGGTTGAGGCAAATGCGATGGGTTGTCCTTTCTGCATTAGAGTAGCAAACAATCCGTGCTCACTTGCATCACATTGCAGGGTTACCTCCTCTTCAACATCGTAATATTTGAGTGTAGGATGTGCTGATACAAGTTGCTTGACCTTTTTGAAGCATGTTTCGTGTTGCATCGACCATACAAACTTGGCATCTTTCAACGTTAACGCTCTTAGAGGTTTTGCTATGTCTTCAAACTTGGGCAAAAATCTTGCAAGGTAGTTGTTGAAGCCAAGAAGGCTACGTACGTCTTTTTTGTTTGTAGGGTTAGGCATATTTAGAACTGCTTGTACTTTGGCTGAATCTGCTTTCAAACCATCTTTGCTTATTATATGTCCCATAAATTTTAATTGAGACTGACGTAGGTTGACCTTCTTACTGTTGAGTTTCAGATTAGCTGCTCGTGGCCTCTCTAGTAGGTTTTTAAGATTCTCGTCATGACTATTTTCTGCTTCTTCTCGATTGTCTCCATAGCCAATAACCAGAATGTCATCTCAGAACTTCAACTCAGTGAATTACAGCCAACTTTTCCTGCTGTCTTGCTTCAAACTCCTCTGGTGTCGATGTTCCACCAAAAGGCATACGCAGATATCTATATATTCTTGTGAGCGTCCAGAAGGTGGTTAGCTTACGACTTTCATCATCAAGGGCTACTTGGTAGAATACGTCCTTGTTATCAAGGGTTGAGACCATTTTTGCATTGTTCAATTTTGGTAAAAGCTCATCAAGTGTTGGCATTTGGTACTTGGGACGCTTTATAGATTTATTCAGGTCTTTTGGATCCAAGCATATGCGAATCTTTCCTGGTTTGGACACAACCGACATACTGCTAATCCAATCCGTATGCTCGTGCTCTTTCCAATTCTGTTATCTTAGTTATTACATCTTTCTGCGACTGGAACTCTGCGAGGACCGTTCTGTACAGGTTGTACCATGGGGTTTAATTGTAATTTTGTTTTTCCAACAAGTTCCAGACCTCCAAAAGCATCTTTGTACTCTTCAAATACTATGCCTTTAGCTAACTTTGGTTGTTGTTTTTGATTAATAACATTGACTGCTGCAAGGCTGATTGTTACAAGTCCCATTGTTTAACATGTTTGAGCTCATAAGAGTGTTTATTTTGTGTCTTAACTACCTAAAACTTCAGTTGGAATGTTGTTTTATTATTTCTTACTGTTAATGTTGTCTCTCCAAGAGTAGGTAACTGAGAACCGTCAAATAACTTAATCCTCACTGTGCTTTTCTCTAGTGGTGGATATCCCTGTTGAGTAGTTCTCGATAAGTCATCGTAGTTGGTAACATTACATGATGCAGCAGTGTCTAGGTGACACAAAAGGGTTGTTTCTTGTTGTAAGTTAGAATCAACAAACGTAATTTTTGATAATAATTGTGTACCTTTGCTTCCTGCACTGGCAATTTTGTCTCCGCTGAAGAGTGATTCGTCGCTTTCTTGTGACTCACAATCAACTAAATATTCTTCTTTTGTTAACTGATGAACTCTGCTGCGCCTCGATGTTGAACGGCAAACCACAGAAAAATGGTTGAGCTTGTGACAAGCATTGCATTTTTGATCTTTTGCCGGACAAGTTTCTGCCCTTTTATGGCGTTTTTGACCACAATATGTACATTTCCTTTCAGATTTTCCACTTGGTAGAGATTTTTTTGGTTGATCCTCGTTTTTGAGCGGCTTTTGGCGCTGTTGTTTTCGCAAATATGCTCCTTTATATCTCTGCTTGGTAACCACGTGTACAGTTTTGTCGCTGTTAGATTTTTTATTTATTGTTATTGATTCAACTTGTTTCTTTGCCATTTTGCTAGCTCTTGCAATGTCTACTGCTTTATCTAGAGTACGCATTGACACCTTTAACAGCCTTTCGTGGACACGTTTGTCTAAAAGCCCAATAACAAGACGATCTCCAACAGATCGGTGAAGTCGCCATAGTCGCACTAAGAAGCTAATTTTCGAAGGCAATTTTCGAAGGCATCCACATTTTCACCAACATTTTGTACAAAGGCATTGAACAGAAATCTTTCGTATAGACAACATTGCGTTTAGGCTTAAAATACTTTTCCAATGTATCAACACATTTACTGATGTCGTTTCTGTGCTCCTCCGAAAGCTTTAGATTCATAAACAGTTGCAGACACTCTTTTCGCATCACTAATCTCAAAGTTGGTAAACGGATTTTTGAATCTCTGTGAATGGGTCCAGTTGCTATCGTTGCTACCTAAACTAAATCACCTTTGCAGGCCATTGGTGCGGGTAACGGAAAATTAGAAGTGAAATTTATGCCTTATTGCATGTAAACCGTCCTTGACACTTCGCCTTCTTCACTGGACATTTTTTTACTTTTTCACGTCGCTTATAAATAGCTTGATATTGACTAATTTTCTTTGGAATTCAACACGTCTAACACCATGTTTCGTGTTTTGGCTTCTAAAACCACAAACAGAATGACAGCTATTTTGGCGCGCAAACAACAACTACTTTATGTTATATCTCTCTGTACATTTATTCAGATAAGTCAAGAATGTACACGTGGTCAATTATGTGATTGATAGGTGTCACTACATTACACTTTATTTTCCAAAAATGAAATTATACATATTGAACCCAGTCTATCAGTAAACTATCTTATTGCAACACTGTTAATTATGCTTAGCAATTTATGTAATAGGATTGCTCCCGCCTCATTCTCGAGAACTATTGAACTAGGCGACCAAAGTTGTTATGCGTGGAATACACAACTAAGATTTAACTTTGTTAAAATAGTAATCTCTTTTCTAAATCAAATTTGAATTAGTCGATTTCAGTGTTTCATTTTTTCCTGCGAAACGTTACTACCTTCCTGAGGTAACATTTAGTGGGTGGTAACTACAAGTTCTGGGCGGCTTTCCTCCTGGTTTCCACCTAAGCCCAAAAAGCTCTCTTTGTTTCGGGCAAACTGTCATCTTTGATTTGGAATGTTAATGGTTGTCTATGAAGAATGAGGTAACTTTCAGTCTTCACCATTTTTCGTGCGATCTTCAATTGACGAAGACGTCTTTACCATACATTCTGTGAGGAACGAACTCTTTCGCAGAAGCAGTTCTTCGACAGGGCACTGGACAAAACCTCGACAACAAACAACAAAGGCCTTCAACAATGAGTTACAAAATTTTAAATCTTTACCGGAGTTATCACAGCCAGTGCCAGAACTGATATGCGCCAAGAATTGTTTTGTTTTGATTTGCCAATGTATACCGTGAGTCATTTCTTTTCATTCGCGAACTCAAAATATGAAATGAAATGTCAGCCCATCATTTACAAAATTTTTGAGGTGTTTGTGCATCGTAAAAAAATTGTTGCAACTCTGACGCCAACATGGCTGAATTGCGAAATATTAGTAAATTCTGGTGGTACTTGTGCGGTTATTACGGCGAGTTACCGAATTAATACGCCCTATAGGGATTTTTTGGGCCATTGGCATCATAGCAGGACGTGTGACATTTAATCTTTAATTTATTGCAGCAAAAATTTTAATGGTGCCAAAGTTTTGAAGCCATGTATCAGAACCCCGACATAGTGTGAACCCACCACCAAAGTCAAAGTTATTGGCAATACGCAGCCAAAAGGAGGAAAAGTGTTAAACGAAAAGAATCATTCTTTTGAAACAAACATGATTAAGTCTTTGTCGCTATTGATTTCATTAATACTGTGAAAAACTTTCAGAGGATAGAGCGGAGATACTTTACCAGTTTTAAATGCTAAAGCCGGGTGACACATGGCTCCCAATGGGACCACTATCAGGAGCAGAACGAGAGAGAGCTTGAGACATAAAAGTTTCAGATTTGTCAATAGAGCACCAATCTGTGTCCGTATAATAGAAATTAATATGAACGAAATCAGTGATCAAAGCTTTGCCACCCCTGCAGGTTTCTGCATGGTTTTTCTCGCAGACACCCTCCTAAGATGCTTGGGAATACGTTTTCTATTTTTTAAAAAGTATATATTTTCACAGCTGGACTTTGGCGAGCCACTGAAAACGCAAGGAGTCAAGGTTGGCGCCAACATCGATGTAAAAATCCGACTGAAAGGAGGGGTTCGGGACTCATCTGAATCAGGCATGTTTGGTTGTTTCTTCTTTTCGTAAAACAAAAATGTCAATGCACACTCTGAAGGACAGCTGCTTTTCAAGTTTTGCCCTTTCGCATTAAGCCCTGGGAAACACACTGTTTGCCAGGGATAGCTGACTTTTTATTTTAAGTACCGCAGCCCTAATTTCAAATAAAATAAACTCAAAAGAGCTTTAAACTTCGGGGCCGATTGCACCATTCCTTGAACTCGGCCAGCTGGAAAACATAGACAAAAATATAAATAATTTAGTTAAGGACCAAGCGATCCCAACATGCCAAGAACGTAAGACCGCTTCACCCTCTCAGGCCGTAATTAAATCACCCAGTCATAAACTAGTACGTTCTAGCTTGATGGTCTGTGATGATGCAGTTGTTAGTACTCCAATTTAACAACAGGGAGACGCAGGTTCGATGTCCAGTCAGGAAATTTATTATACGATACATTTACAAAACCGTACAATAACCCCAATAGACAACGACGAATATCCTACGTTGTTATATGACTTTGCAATCTCCTGTATTCTGATTGGTTCACGCGCGGTCAGTCAAAATGCGTATTCGTTCCCCGTGCCATATACGCGCGTGTTCGGACCGGTTTCCCGGATGTTGATTTTTCAGAAAATTTTGAAACCTCGCAATATTACTCAAACTTTAATGATTTTAAAGTAAATTTTTCGAAAATTTCCGAAGATTTTTCGAAAATCTTCATTTATACATTTCCAAAGCTTTCCGATGATTACGAAAACTGCCGAATAGTTCCGATGATTTACGTAAGCATGTGATAGATTACCGGAAGTAAAAAAGTCATATAATAAACGAATTATTAACCTCGCTTGCTCAGTCTGTACTGTCAAGACCTCGGTGTCATATTTTTTCCATACAGACCGCGCGCTCGGTTAATAATCTCTTAATATTGGGCGCTTTGAGACACGGTTTGACCGGTTTACATGGCGGCAACCCGTTTCCAGGTTTTCATTTTTTTTTGAAGAAAAGTATTAAAACTGGACAAAAATGCCTGAAAACAGTTATTTTTTCCTCACGGCAGTTGTAAAGAAGAAGACTTATTTAGCTTTAACTTGTTGCAAGATGTGTTAGAGAGAAACTCAGTGTTCAAGTTTTAAAATTGATAAAAAAAATTGTGAATTAAATATAATTTCAACGGCGACAAATGTCAACAAAAGCACGGAAGATTGGAAAAAATGGAGAAGCCAGGGCATGAGACAACAGCAAGGCTTGATATTTTGCTGTCTTGGTCCTGAGCAAGTAAGATGGTTTTCGTTAACCGTTGAGCACTCACACGGACAACTTCTGCTTGAAACTCTTGCCAGCAGCGAAGAAGATATAACTGATGTTGCAACATTTCACCACTGCGCGTTTATCAGTTGGAGAGAACCGTTCTCCAGTTGAACCACAAGATGTCGACGATATGTTATCGAGTCGAGTGGCGAAGAAGATCTTAAAAAATTTAACTTGTGTGACAATACGCATTCAATGAACTTGAATCTCTTTGAACTCAATTACTCACAATGTTGGCCTTTGTCATTAGTTTGCCGTTAGTTTAGATAGAGTTTCTCCAATTATATCCTTTTGTGGGATTAAAACTAATCTCTAAGTGTAGGCTTTGATTTAGAAAGCTGTTTCCTTTTGTGATTTTCACAGAAAGACAAAAACATATGAGGTCGATTTTACTTTCTTTCATTCGGAGAAGAAAACACTAGCTTGACAGCTTTTTGATGATGTCATTAGTGTACAACCAAGAATATGGCTAGTTTGACGGGGCTATCGTTTGGCAGCCAATCAGAAGCATGTAAAATAAGTTTAAAAAGGAACTACGAATCTAATAAACTGAACTCGCTGAAGGATACAATACAATATATACAATAATACTTTATTTGCACTTCCATTTTATCTTTTTCAGGAATAAAAAAAATATACTATATTTCATTGCTGGTTGGCATGGAAATATAGAAGTAGATATGTACGGAAATGCCTAACTGGCATAAAGGAACCTAAATTTGTTTTCGAATTAGGTCCCTAGCCAGAACATGTGTTAAATTGAAAATATGTAGCTTTAAACAAACAAACGAAGATAAACAACAAAGCGAAAAGCACACATAACACATAGCACATTATCAAGAAGCACGCATATAGGGGAAGGTTAGTATACGTAGTTCGTCTCAAGGGTTTCTAATTTTTAAAAATACATACTTAGGGCCTTGTCCTAATTTTCATATTCACGCATGTGTTCAGGCAAGTGCCAGCTAAAACCTGCTAATGCTAACGAAGCTCATTTTAAAAGAATATATATCATTTGGTAATAATAACTTCATACATGTCTAAAAACTGACTCAGTTTCTGGTTAAACATATATTATTTGTGGGGCTGAAAATGAAATATCCTTGTGAGTTGCATCTAAGAAAATTTTTTTCTGTGTGCATTTAAATGTGGCACTAAGTTGGGCATCTCCAATTTCAGTAATTGAAGCTGAGGCAAAAGATGATTTATCACAAATGCTTTTATCATTCCTTTATATTCTAATAGCTTCTTGGAAAGCAAAAAAAAACAAGTTGTACGTGCTCCTCAAGACTTAGTAAAACAAGGTCAGATTTGTTTGAAAGAAATTTCATATAGTTTGCTGTATAATAGATCTTCAAATTCTTGTTGCATACTTTTAATATTTTTTGCAAAATATCAGATGCCCTGGTAAGGAGTTAGGAGCTGTCATCCTTAAACCACTCACAAAGGTTTTCAAGGTCAAAGTTCAATTGGTCTTGCTGGTTATTTGTGCAGTTTCAAAAGTTGTATATTACAGTGTCATCGGCAAACTGAAACATTTATCAGTAGTTAATGTAGAGTGGCAAGTAGTAAATATAAATAAAGAAAAGGAGTTAGCCAAGAGAAAAGTTCTTCTGGCTGGCTTCTTTGTTTATTTGATTTGGCTTTAAGTGACAGAGACAAGGTAGAACTTGCTAATGTTCTAGGAACTTCCGTGATAGGAGATTTGTAGTTTGAGACATATTATTTTTCAAGGCCAGAGTTCAGATTATCTAAAAGGGCATTTGCCCAACTTGAAGAGGAATATAAAACAGTAGGGGTACCGAATGGTTCCTTAAAAAATGAAAGTCTTGGCAAGATAGTGTTAGTTCTCGAAATCTATCATATTTTTTGCCATGCCTCAAAGTCTCATATTTTTTGTTACTGTTTCTCCATCTTGGAGTCTCAGATTTTTTGTATTATAAAGCAATGTTAGGGGTAATTGGCTATTGATTGGAGCTGTATTTGAAATCAGAATTTTTTTACTCGTCTTGGATTAGGATTATTCATTGCTTTCACAAGTCTCAGGCTGGGATTTTAAAGAGAGAACATCTCAGCGTCTCAGACAGACTCAGATTTACATTACCCTTAACAGTGTTATCAGAATAAAGAGACATCTCAAAGTAACTTGTGTAGTTGGGTGGAAAGTATTTAAGGTAAAGTATAAGAACAGGAATTGGGCTATTAACACTTGCTTGTGGGACTCTAATTTTGACAGGTCTGGGCTGGAGGTAGGGAATTCATTTGCCATGTATAGTGCTAATTTGTTATCAGTTACTGTTCCTAAGATAGGGTTGAATCCATTTTGTAGAATCTGATGAGAAGCCTATTGATTGGAGCTGTGTTGGAATAGCAATGTGAAATCTGCCATGCATGCATCTAGCCAGCTTTCTGGATAGGGGTGCTCTGTCATAGGTGTTGCTCCTCACCCTGCATGTTAATAAAAAAGAATCGGTAACAGACAGACAGACAGACTGTGTTTGAAATCAGAATCTGTTACTTGTCACTCCAGTTCATATTTGCTGGGGTGATGTCAGTAAAATGGTTGACGTGTAAAATTTTCATTAATCGAATAATGCAGTTCACTTACACAATCATGTTTTTGTCAGTAAAAAATAAAACTCACTAACTCAAGAATGTGAAGAGAAATATGATATCTATATTATATTAGTGCAAAATTTTTTTTGTTTATCCAGTTTCTTTGAACATGTCAAATTTTGAAACTTAAATACCATGTCAACTTATTCAAGGCATGCATGAGATAGTGTACAGTATTTATTTTAGTGCAATATAATGGCATAATTCAACACGTTTTAGTCTTTTGGACCAATGATAATAATTTGATTGAGGACTAGTCAAAGGAATAAATCTTTGCCTTGTGCTCTGCTATTGGTGGACCACACACCAGCTGAGATTTATAAGTACATCATTCCTTCTCTTGTGTTTGAAATAGTATTTGTTACCATGGTTGCTGTGACATATTTTAGGTGAAAAAGGGTAGGAACGTTTGATTCAAGAAATATTTTGGCTTGCTGTTAAAACCAAAAGGCAAATAATGACAAAATATTATAATAAAATGAAAACATGCAATAATAGTTCTTTGTTTTCCATTTTCGCTGTACATGTGGCAAATAATTTTAAAGATTAGAATATTGACACATAGTTTACTTAGCCAATCAGTTTTAATTGACTGTGTCTGTGGTTGGCTGTTCTGCATGTGATCAGAAATCAAGAGTGGAGAAGTCTTAATTTATTTGCAACCATGTCCAGATATCAGATGAGTTCTTTTTTAGAACAATCAAATGGAACTCACATGATTTTTACCCGGAATAACTCACCATGCACAGGATTGCTAGAATCTAGGTAAAAGTTGACAAAAATCCCTCAGGCAACCCTTGCCAACAGGGTTTTTTGAATTTGGTTTTAATTTTAGAATTATTTTGGGGCTAAAACCTGATATGAGGAATTCTGAGGAAATGAAAGGATTTTGTTGAATTAAGTCTTTCCAGGAGAGATTAAAAAGAAATCTGATTAATTCTGTTCAGATGTTGAAATATTCCTAGGAAAACATTGTCAGATTTATATCAGAATTAAAAAGATATCTGGGATATCATAAAATGACATTTGCTTAAACCTGGAAGGAATTCTAGTGGAAATTGTGTTGTGGAAGAAGGTTTTGTAAAGTATTTTTCTAAACTGCTTTGATTTACAAAATGTTATAATATAACTAATCATTTTCTCCAGTGGATGGTTTTAATTAAGGTATGAGAATATATTTATCTATTTTAGCCCAGACAGATCATCTTTGCCCCATCTTGCCATTATGCAATACATTTTTGTCAACCCTAAAACTCGGCCCCTGAAAATCCTATTATAATAACGTGGAAGAGTATTGCTGCAAAATTTTCTGTCAGTCATTTTTACATACAATTCTAGTTAGTACTGTAGTTTTAAAAGCTCATGTAATAATGCTGGAATTCTCAGGAAAAGAAAGAAGATATGTTTCTTAATTTTTTTTACTTATCTTAGGTTAAAAGCTCAAAAAAGGTTTTCATTAAATGCAGCTTATAGTGTAGCGATATTTTCTGTCAATCATTTCAGCATGGAAATCTAATAGGTATTGTTTCACAAGTTCAAGTATTTAAGCAAGGGGGCTCACAAAAAGGAGAAACAAATTATGTCTAAATATATTTATTGGTAATTGCTTTAAAATTCTTCTTCGTTATTTAATTTTGAAGAAACAACAAAAAGAAATTCTGTTTGCATTTCTTCAAAAGTGAATGGAGAAGAAGAGTTTTAAAGCCTTAACTGAGAAGCTGTGGTAATTATTTCAAAGGACTAAAGATTAAAATTTTTATTATCAAAAAATGATTGATATCATTAAATTACCTTTGTTATTTTTTGATGGGCAACAGATAACCTTGTCTAGTTTTAGGTTATCATTATCTGTCAATTCAAAACAAAAAACAATGGATTTCTTAGAAACCCATTAACTATAAAAAAATGAGCCACTTAAAAGTCACCATGGCTTTTCCTAATTGAAAAACAATTTTTCAATACTAATAAACAATATAACAAAAATAAAAGCCCTTATTTTCCAAAAAGAATTCAAACATAGTAGTTAGTAACATGATGAGGCAAACAAACATTGTTGAATCGAAAAAAGCTGTTTCAATATATAAATTAAAATGTGAAAAATAATTAAAGAAAAAACTATTTAATATCTTTTCTGAAGCCCAGGATGAAAAAGTATATTGTAGTACAGGATTTCCGTAATCCATTAGGATTTCTGTTTCAAAAGTTGAGGGCATAGGAGGGACTTGTGATTGTTATGTTGTCTGCCTCCGATACTCTTCAAGAAGGTTCAGCATGTTCTAAAGGAAACACTTGAGTGGTTTTTGATGAGTGATAGATTAGTAGTCCATTTTCAGAATTTTTAATTGCACAAACACAATATTGGCTGGTTAAATTAAATGCTAATTATTGCAGATCGTTTGATTTATTCGAGAAGCAAAAAAACTCAAAACAAAACTACAGACTGATAGGATTTCTGTAAATCAAATCAAATCTTCGACACTGATTTTCTACAATATGATGTGCTGGTTTATCAGTTTTGTCATCCATTTCATTAAATTGTTTGTTCATTTCCGCCACTGTTTGTCTTCTGCTTGTATACTTGTGTTTACATTAAGTCCTCAGGTGTAAATTTATATTAATATTTTTCTTCTGAGAAGAAGGAGGTCATAGTTACCGTGCATCATGGTTTTATAAAGAACATCCTTGGCAAGAACACCTTTATTTAGTGATAATTTATATATAACTATAGCTTATTCTGTAAATATGAAAATTTAGAGATAATGCTTTGTTTTTTCAAGTCAGTGCCAAACCTTAAATAAGCCACCACCTCGAATAAACGCCCATCTTGAAGGTAAAAAAGGTAAATTAGCTCCCACAAGTATTCCCCACTCCTCAGCACTCCCCCCTGGTACTTGCTTACACTCTTCAAATTCAGTGTGTGACAGTCTGTGGGAAGGTTGAAGTTTGGACTGCTTTTTTAATCAACTCACCTCTTTTTTTTCTTTCTCTAAATTACATGTATCATCATTCTATTGCGATAGCCATTGCATCAGGTGAAACAACAGACGTCTTCACCTAAATAGTTGTATTTGGTAGAAATCAGAAAGAGTTTGAGTGAATCACCATTGTTTAAATCTATAGTTTCATAAGCAGGTAGCCTGCGTAGCGGCTCTCGGGGAAACTGGGGCTTGGGCTCTCCTTCCCTCCTCTTCCCCAGTCCCTCAAGAGCCACTATGCAGGCTATAAGCAGGGTTGGAAATTAACGGTAGGAAACCGGCCCAAACTGGTTTGGTTAAAAAACTTTGACATTTTGGAGTCATCATCAGTACATATACATTTTTTGCACGTTTGCAATATCGAGCTCGCTCAGTGTCGATTATTAGTAAATATTTCGATAATTGAAGGACAGAATTGAAACAGGGTTGTCATGGTCAGTGAAAAGTCAGGGAAAAACGAAATATTTTCAAGGTCAGGGAAAGTCAGTGAATTTTGTATTTGGTCCAGGAAATTTGGAATTCTGCTTAAAGTCAGGGAAATTTATATCATTTTAAATCTTCTAAGGTTTTCCTTCAAATTTATTGAACATCTAAACATGAAAAAC
>JAOCNB020007724.1:0-12500 GCA_026546465.2 Palythoa caribaeorum | reverse complement strand
TGGTAAAAAGCCAAGGAAGATCGAGATAACAAAAGTACTTCAAAAAAGCCAATAAATGAAACGACACAGAGACGAACCGACTGACATACCACAGGAAAAGCTAAGGATACCACAGGAGCCATTAATTGTACCACAGGAGCCGCTCAGTGTACCACTGGAGTGCTAAGGGTACCACAGGAGCCGCTAAGGGTACCACAGGAGCCGCTCAGTGTACCACAGGAGCGCTAAGGGTCCTCCAGGAGCCGCTAAGGGTACCACTGGAGCCATTAAGGGTGCCACAGGAGACGCTAAGGATACCACAGGAGCTGCCAAGTGTACCACAGGAGCCGTTAAGTATACCACAGGAGCAACTAAGGATGCCACAGCAGCCACTAAGGGTACCACCATAGGAGCCGCTAAGGGTACCACAGAAGCAATCAATGTTACGATGATGGGAACCAGATGCGGTACAACACGATTGATGAGCGGTACGACCAGAGGTATTTGTGGCACCACTTGAATCTAGAGGAAAACACTAACAACGTCTCCGAATTCCTGATGTAAATAATAATCTGGTTTTTTCAATGCAATTACACTAATCAAATATTTAAAATTATAGAAAAAGAAAAATTATTAAAATCACAAATGATATAAAAAAATCCTAACAATCTCTTTGTAAATGACGAATAAGAATTGAATGATGTATGGTTTGTTAGTTCAGTGAACCTTTCAGGTAAAGAATTCCACTTTGAAACTGCTCCATAATAGGTTCTTTGACCGGAGGCCGTTCTGTACCCTGGGATGTCCATCTTATTCTTGTTCCTAAGTCTTTATTGAATATTTCAGATCTATTTTTTAAGTTCTCAGCAAGGTAATTAGGGGCCAATCCCCTTACAACAATTTCAATTCTTTTAGAGAAGGGGGTAATGTGATCAAATGTCCAAGACCTGGTAAAGTTCATACCTTGCTGGCTGATAGATTCAAGGCAATTACTCCAGTAATTCTTGTAATATATAATTGCATTTTAGTATAAGTAAATGAATTTTTCTCTTTTCGCCCAGTTCTCACTGTACTGGAGTTTGATGCAGATTTTACTCGTATAATGGGAGATAAAACATTTTGCTATTTTCGTTTGAGACATACCCCACAGTGTCTTGCCATTACCTGCATTTGCTGATATTTTGTTTTCTGTTATTTTATGTTGGCAAATGGTCGAACTAACTCCTTGGTCAGGGATTTACCTATACCAGGACCTATTGAATGAGGAGAAGGAGTTTAGCAACAGCATGTGCCGCTTACTTACTGAATGTCTTCTATACAAATGGAGAGTTAGCTGGTAGAAATTTGAGTGGAGCAAATGGTAAACAGTCGGTTGATGATGACATCATTACAAGTATCATTAGTAAGTTCTTAACTGTTTAATGCCTTCTAATATGCTAGGTATAATAGTAATAGTGACCACTTAATTTTAAATTGCTTTTCTGGAACTACCTAATAGTTTGAACACTTTTAATTTAAAATATGGAGCAATTCAATTTTTTTCTCACATCTTTTTTGCTGCTACACTGATTCATTTCATAACCTTCAAAAACCTTGATTTGATAGCTACAAAGTGAATCATTTTGGCAGTCGGAAAGGTACGAGTAGTAAGTTTTTATTTCAAGTAGAAAATAAATGGATTAATTCGTTTCTTTGTTTAAATGGTATCCAAAACTGGGTTGATTGGGTTTCTCACAAAGTACTGGTAAATAAAAGAAAAAAATATGGATGAACTCTTTCTGTGTTGAGAATTTTACAGCTTTATTTGAACAATGTCAACTGCTTCTCTCCAGGTTAGCCACAAACAGTTTTCCAAACACCAATGGTGCTGCCATCAAGATATCCTTGAGGAACAAGCTAACAGCACTGAAGAAGACCATTTCCAAGTCAGCTACTACAAATTGACTACAGATTTTTTTAATTTTTTAAATGTTATAAATATATTTGTTACAGTTTTAAAACTGATTTTATATTTTATAGTTATAAATGCAAGTACTGGATACATTGTATAGTGTAGCCAGACAACAGTTTAATAATGAACTTCTCGTGAAAACCGTGCATTGGTGTTTACCGTTTTAATGACTATGTGGCCACATAGCCTGGGTCATAATGATGAAAAATATTCATAATCTGTAACTTATCATAATGTTAGGATCAATTTTCATATTTTGAATTATTGTAATTATTATTAGCATTTTAATTATTTTGAACACACAGATATTACATTGCGCAAGTTTTTACCCACTTTGTTTTGGTCTGCTGATGGTGGTGTTAACAGGTTTCCCCGCTGTATTACAATACATTTGATACTAATATATATATTTTAAAAACAATCTTAATTTCCAATCCATACCAAACTATTCTTATTATGTCTTGCATTGTAATCCGAAGCTTACAAAATATGCTCTATTTAGATTCACGTCACTTTGTAATCCATACACACAGATAGTTTCGCAAAATATTATGAAATAAATTATATTGAATTAAATTGAATGTGTCTTATGGAATATAATTGTCTATAGTGTTAATTTTCCACTTTCTGTCCAGAGTGCACTATATGTGAATAGAGCTCGATTTATATAGAGGAATTACCTGCTTGCAAAGAAAGTCAAAAATCAGAACCTTAGTTAACTTTTACGGATGTGTAAAGTAAGTTTTTTACTGAGGGACTGTAAGAACAGAGGCTCCTCAAGCGATAAATAACATATAAAATCAGTCACTCAATCTTTAAGGTGGTATCCCCATCTCAAAAGGCAATTTTTGTACAAAAAATTAGCAGTTTTCTGAAGTATTTACAAAATTACAAAATACATATGTAGGCCAAAACATTCAGTGTGGTGTCAAATTTCCGATCGTCGGTATCAAATTACAATTTTACCGCGGGCACTTAAAAACACAAGATTTTTAATAACTCCTTTTTATTTCGATTGATTAAAAAAAATGACGGGAATTAAACATGCCTTAATGATCTAAATTTCTGTCGGAAGCCAGAGTCAAAAACGTTTTCATTCTCAAGTTATGGATCACTGAAGTATTGAACGTCAGCCACAAAATTCTTATACCATATCTGTGCTTAAAAACTGTCTTAAGAACCGGCTTCCGACATAAAGTTTCTTTTATTCCTAATTGACAAGCCCTGCAAATTTGGTTTGAATCAGATAAATCTTTAGTAACATACCGCTCTTTATTCATGATCCCCATAAAACGAGCTGCAAAATTTGCGCGTTAAATCACTATATTTCTTCAAGCTTTTCTTCATTCTTCGCCTTCACTGGCGGCCATATTGGATTATCGATTACTATCCTTTTGGCATTCGTTTTGTCCGAGTTTTAATCGATTTAATGCCGACAATACACGGTTTATTGTGGCAATTTGACGAATCAGAGCTCGGTGAGTTCGGCGTCGTAAACAAATGACGTCAACCTTAGCAACGGAGCAGCCGCGCTTTGTGGTCAGCAGTTTAAATGCGTGCGCAAGGTTTTCAAGCATTCTTTGCGGGATGACGCGAAACAATCCCGCAGTGAAAAAAAAATGTCCGGAAGGTTGGATGGGTTTGCATTAAACAAAGTTCGTGGAAAATCTAGAGTTAGAATTTGTCATACTCAGTTAGAAAGAGAAGGCTGGAAAGTATCGAAAAAAGGAAAAAGCTTTAATTATGTCAGTCCTAGTGGAAAGACGTTTTGGTCAAGCAAAGAAGTTGAAAGATTTATCTCAAATTCCGACGCGACGACTGCTGGAACAACCGAGGAAGAAAGGCCTTCAGAGAGAAAGCGGAAAGGTGCGTCAGACTCTGACGACTCTGATTATGAACCTAATTCAGACGAAGAGTTTGGGACAACTGACGACTGCTTAAGTTCGCCAGAGAAAGTTATTCCGTCGATAGTCTCCAAGCGGTAAGTTCAGACTCGACTTCGGCTATTGATGTTGTATTGTGTAAATTTATGAGACAGAACATGCGAAATGACAGTTTTGCTCGCGTTTTAAAACTTTTTACCATCTCTTTATAATTATAGTTTGAAGTACAACCCGGATAACACAGATGAGGAACCGATACAACTTCCACATCAATACCATGTGGCCATGACTTCCCAAATTGAGCAATTTGTTGAAAAAATCAACCGTACACGTTGTTGTAGAAATGAAGGCTGTAATGGTAATTTTATATTCAGTTGCTAGTCGCCTTGTAGTTGAAGCGAATGGTATACCTTCATATAATTGTTTATGCCCTGAATTCTTAGTTTTGTCAAACAAATCAATACGAGAACATTTTCAAAAACATTTATGACCCGAGAAATTTAAAACTGTATATTATATATAGTTTTTTCTAATATTATTATCTAGGTGCGTGGATGTTGTTTCATTTTCTTTTATTTTGATATAGTATATTAAATATATTAGTTATCTACAGTGGGCCAAAGGACCTCAGGTTTGGCAATGCCATCCCATCTAAGAATTTTGAAGAAAAATATTCATTATTTTCGCAAAATAGTGATAAATTAGAGGCCCCAATAATATAGATCTCTGACTGTGACAGCATCTCAAATTCATATCAGCAGAAATAATAGGCACAAATAACTGTTGGGTCTTACAGCTGATATATGAGTGAGAAGAGTGGGAAAAGCTTTTTCATTTAAAATATGTTGGCAGTTACATGTTATGTCTCTTAGCCTTGTGCACTCTTTCTGTGGTGTATGCATCACTAAAGTCTAACACATTCATTTTTTGCAAGGCTCCCTCTACAGTTGATCCTCGCTATTTCGAACTCAGTTATTTCAAATTCCCTGTTATTTTAAACTGATATTCATTTCCCTTGGTTTTGCATACCACTATGGTGTTGACCCCGTTATTTCAACCCCCTGGTATTTCGAACTATTTTTTCTTTCCCTTGGGGCTTCGAAATATCGGGGTTCAACTCTATCATTGCAATGTTAACATTGTGGGTTTTTATCATCATCTTGGTTTTACTATTTTAGCAAAAATAAAGATTTTTGTGTAGCAACTTGTATTAGTGCAGGTGTAGGATGGCATCCTAATACCAATAAATATAGTATAGATTGACCTCTCCTGTGTATAGGTTTTTCAAGGAATAGTTGAACTTTTATCATTATCTGGACTTCTTTGGACCAGGCAAATTATTCTGGGTAATCGAGAGTCTAGATAATAATAAATATGAAGTATGGGCAATTAAAAAGTCTATAATTGAAGTTTGACTGTATTGAATTAGAAATAGGTTGTACTCTCGAAAAAAGATAAAAAATGATAACAAAAAGTATTATTCAGCTGCAAATAACAAAAAAGGCATTTTGGATGCTAAGATGTTAGATGAAGAATGTAACAATGGCCTGAAAATATTATTCAAGTTCATGAAATGCAGTGTGTTTCCATTTTTTTTTATTTTGAACTGATTTCATTTTTTAAAAATTGAAACTAACTGGTTTACACAATTCAATACTGCTGTGAGCAATGTCCATAAATAAATGTTCTTTATAAAACAAAACAATATTCCTACCTACTTACCCTGTTTTTTCAAACCTGTAACCAGAAACACTTGATTTTCTCCTGCCTTATGCACATGCCTTTACTTTTTCTAATATCTTTGCTTTATTTTAAATGTTTAGCCTAGTTGGGTAATTTGGTAGTTTGGACTAATGCAGTTTGCTGTTAATTTTTTCAGGCAAGCTGATAGCTGTCAAGACTGCAACCCAAAAACGAGGGTGTGGTGTAAAGATTTGGTTTGTTTGTTCAGGTGGTTGTGGGATTAGGCTTGATTATAACAGCAGTGTGTTGTCACTGAGCTCACGCAGAAAATCGTGTGTTTCGCTGACAAAAGCATTGTGTTTTCTTGTGTATGGGAATGGCTTTCCATCATACCATAAGGTTTTAAAGTTGGGAATGGACATGGATGCATTAGGAAAGAATTCATTTTATAGAGTTGTGGAGATAGCTCATCCACACATTCAAGGAATTTTGGATCGGATGTGTGAGAAGGCAAAGCAGGTGATGAAGAGGAAGGAACCAGATGTGTTGGGAAGTTGGGACAGGGCTGTCACCAGTTCTGATGGTTGTTGGCTGATAAGGGGCTTTCATAGCCAATGTTGCACTTTTGTTATTGTTGATTTTATAACTAGTGGTGTTATTTTTATGGGCATTTGTGCATGCGGGCAAAGAACAAAATTTGTGACAGTGACCTGTGGGAAGGTACTGCTAAGTCAGCTGAAGGGCACTTGGCATACGTGTTGTTTAAGAAGGCAAGGGATGAAGGAATGACATGCGAGGTTAACTGGCAAGACCAAGATTCCTCTTCAGGAAAGTCATTTCGGAGTGTATTTCCAGAGGCAGGCTTGAGCAGAGTCATGTTGTGTGGTGGTCATGTTGGTCGGTCCCATGGTAACAACTTGAAGGAATACAAAAACAAGAAGGTCCTAGACAAGGGCTTCATTGACCTGCACAAAAAGCAGCACCCAGAAATTGAGAAAGTTAAGTGTGTGTGTAATGGCAAACAGCACAGAAAGAATTGTGGCTGTTTTTCAGATGAGTTTCTAGCAGCTGCCAAGCGAAACCATTTTGCTGCCCTGAAGCAAAGTCAGAATAGCCCAGAAGAGTATGGAAGAAGGATGAAAGTATTGGGGAGGTACCACTGCAGGGACATACATAGTTGGGAAGAGGATGGTTATGAAGAGGAGTGTGGGTTTCATGCCCAGGTGGTGTGTTCTTGTGGTTCGTGTGGTAAGAAGGGTAAAGATGATGAAAGTAGCGGTGGTCAGGATGCAAGTGTTGTTAGCCAAGGTACTGTCGATGCCAATGGTGTTAGCCAAGGTGCTATTGATGCCAATGGTGTTAGCCGAGGTGGTGCAAGTGGTGTTAGCCGAGGTGGTGCAAGTGGTGTTAGCCGAGGTGGTGCAAGTGGTGTTAGCCGAGGTGGTACAAGTGGTGTTAGCCGAGGTGGTACAAGTGGTGTTAGCCGAGGTGGTACTAGTGGTGTTAGCCGAGGTGGTGCAAGTGGTGTTAGCTGAGGTGGTGCAAGTGGTGTTAGCCGAGGTGGTGCAAGTGGAGTTAGCCGAGGTGGTGCAAATGGTGTTAGCTGAGGTGGTGCAAGTGGTGTTAGCCAAGGTGGTGCAAGTGGTGTTAGCCAAGGTGGTGCAAGTGGTGTTAGCCGAGGTGGTGCAAGTGGTGTTAGCCAAAGTACAAAGGATGATAGTGATATTAGCAGTGATGATGATAGTTTTGAGGATGATAAGAGTTCTAGTGATGACAGTGAAGAAAGTGAAATTGAGGAAGAGTTGAAGTGTAATGGAAAGCCGTACAAGACCAGAGCCATACTCACATGCCCACTTCATGCGAAGCTTTATGAAATAGAATGTTGCAGAGTTGCAGACAAAGCAAAGGATGTAATCCATAGTGGGATGGGAAGAGGACATTCAAATTTTCTGGAGGGCAAATTCAATGTTCTGACTCGTTTTCGGACCAAAAATGTTAATTTACATCAGGTCCATTACGAGTTTTCAACGAATTGTGGACTGAGTCAAAGTAATATGACTTTCATGTATAATCTGGAAGGGCCATCTTACCACTGGATGAAGGAACTGTTGGCTGATATGGGTCTGCCGATACCGGATGGGATTGAGGACATCTGGGAGAGAGAGAACGAGCGTAGAATGAAGGGGTTATGCAAGAAAAAAACCAGTGAGGCAAAGACAGCAAGAGCAAACCTTAAGAAGAGGAGAGCCGAGGAATCCAGGAAGAGGTATGATCACTAGTGGTTTTTATCTAAAAAACAATCGTTGGTACCAGTAATAGTTTTGAGAACTAAAGCAATTGTAGTTTATATTCTTGGCATTTACAACTAGCATTGTTGGCCGTTACCAAGACAGCCAATCGTGCTTGGGATGACAACTAAAAGAGATTATTTCACTGCCAATCGTATATATGAAGGCTGTGAAAATCATTACACTTGGGGCAGACTCAAATCTTAACTCAATGTGATATTTATTGCAGTTATTACGGTTACTATGGCATTTTACAGTAAGTTTTTATGAAGTGAAATGTTTCCGAGCTAATAGTTGATTATTAATTATTTTTAAAAAATCCATTAGGCCATCCCTCCTAAATATTGGTGTAAATTGTAAATTTATTTAAGTTATAATGGAATGAAGCAGTGAGCATGCCAATCAGACTTACAGAATATTTGAAAGTGAACGCAAAGCTGACCTTTATATTTTAGGTTTCCAGTAACTAAATATAAATATAATCTTTTCCAGACAGCAGTTTGTCAAAAGACAGAAAATTATTCATAGTTATGGTGATGATGGCCAGACATTGAATGATCCAGATGACGATGAAGTCCTGGCAGAGGTACAGAGGCGACTGAGGATGCAAAACAGACGGAATATGCACTCAGAGTCTGTTGCAGCTCCACAGGGTGCTCGAGTGACAGTTGGTGGAAAGGTTGCAGAAAAGAATTGCCGATGTGGAAGTTCCACACATGTGAGAACGTCACACAAAGATTGCCCACTGCGCCACAAAATATGAACAACATGCAAATTATGATAACTTTGTATTACAGATATTATTTACTACCAAAAACTTGGTGGCGTAAATTTTTGTCAAAACAGTGTTCTTTCTGTTATAATTGAATAATAAAAAATATGTGTGGTTCTGGTTACAATGGCAAAAAAGTAGGTGGATGCAAGAATTTTATTTTTCAATACCTTTTTGTAGGAATTTGCTTGAATTTTTAGCTACATTTATTTAACAGAAAAATTCAAGAAATCTCTGAATTGAAACTATAGTGGAAAAAGATCTGGGTCGGTGTGAAAAACCCTAGGGTAGGGCTGGTAACCAGAACTAACTTATTTTTGTTATTGGCATTACAGTATGTTTAATTAAAATAATTCTTCATTTTGTTGAAATTTAAGCTTTCTCAGAAATATATAGTTGGTTCATGTAGTGAGCAGTATTATAACAATTAGGGAGGCAGGATCGCCTGCATGGAAAACTTATTTTAAACATTGAATCCAAAATCAAGGTTCAGATAGCTTCTACCATTTGCTTTGAACATTACTGAATATTTTTGTATTCCTGTATTTCTTTTTGAAACAAAAAATTCAGCAAATTTCAAAAGAGGGAACCAACATTATCAATGGAACAGTAAATTCCAATCACATCCTACACTAGTTCTAATCTCCCCTCCTACTAAGTAGTTTTGTTATTACATGACCTCACACTTTACCGAATTCAAATTGGTCAGTTCTTGTATTTCGACCCGGATGTGCCAGAGTAAGAATCTGACTTTGAGCTGACACTAGTAATTATTTTAGTAGTTATTTTAGACTATAGAAAACAAATTCTACAAAGACACTTTCATTTCCAAAACTTTACTCGATATTTACAATAAAGCAAGTACACCATCCAGAAGCATTTCAAAATAGAAACTTTCTCCACTTTATTTTTACAACTTCATGTTTCTCAGGTTAAAGATTCTATAAAAATAAAATATTTATAATATAGCAAAATAAATGTCTAAAATATTTTTTATACAATAAGTGAAATTTATGTTCTTGCTCTTGCTTGTGGCCAGGGGACATTCTGAGGTTCAAATTGCACAAAAATAAAATAAAACATTCTGGTCACTGTACAACAATTTCATACCAATTTAATAATTGAGGGTAAAACAGAAAACAAAACTTTATTTTTACAACTACATGTTTCTCAGGTTAAAGATTCTATAAAAATAAAATATTTACAATTCGCCAAAGTTAAAATATTTAAAATTCAGGTATAAAAATTGTAAAAAATGGTAAACATTGTTTCTGTTAAAAAGAAGTAAATGTTTTCGAACTAATTTTAACAGAAACAATGAAATTTATTTTCTTGCTCTTGCTTGCGGCCATTTTGCATTGGCAAGGTCACCAATATTTACATGATAAATCTGCAGGAAAGGAATTAATTTGTGTTAAAAGATATATAATAAAAACACATGGGATAAGAGAAAGATGATCACATGTACTTTGGAGTAAGAGGGCCATGGAGTTTTGAATGAAGTTTGGGGAATAAAGGGCAATTTTATTCAATAATTGATGTGAATGTCAAACAAAGCCAAGGTTAATGAATATGAGAAGGAAAACATATATTTCTCTGCATTTTTACTTTTGTTTGAAAACAGGGATATTACGAGGTTCAAATTGGACAAAAATAAAAAAACATTCTGGTCACTGTGCAACAAATAATTGAGGGTAAAACAGAAAACATAGTCTGCAAACTATTTCTATTTCGAGATTATATCAGGAATGATCCACTGACTGTATTACCTTTGAGTGGTCCGGGTCTCGGTTATTGCAGATGGCACCGGGCAAAATTGCTCTTACAACTGCCTTCAGCGTTGGGGGGAAGACAAACGTTGGTGTTCCCCCAGGCACATTCTTGCCAACACCGTTTCCATGCTGCAACAAACAAAAATGAAAATGAAGAAACCAAAGGCGAATAATAATATAAAATACAGTAGAATTCTTGGAGAAATATTGTCGACAAAAAGAAACGAAAAAAATATAAAGACATTTTGAAACTAAGAAAGTATTTTACAATATCGAGTTGTGAATGATATTTTTTGTGATACAAATTAGTTTGGTAACACAGATCGATCTTTAGTTGCAGTGATGGGTGTCGCGAACTAATTAAATGTACAGAAAATTTAAGTCGAAAAATATAAAAATCTTCGGTAGTTTCTATGATCTCTATAATCGTTCATCAGGTAAATCATTATTGCATAAAAGATGTTTTCTGCACAATTTGTTCGAAATATACCACAAAGTAAAAATGACCGCTGTGAAATAATATCACACGCACATGCTAAAATGAATGCGATATGAAAATGAATTTGAATATCAAAAGGAACTAAAACACTTCTTACGATCTACTGTGGTTTATAAAATGACATGAAACAATTCAACACAGAAAAGCTGAAAAAAAGAAAACAAAACTTACGAAAAGAAGGGCCCATAATCTTCGATATAGCCGAGAACGGCCTTCATCTTGACCTTAAGTCACGTAGCAACCTCATGAGGCCTTCTGGTGCTGTAAATCTGTGAACAAAGCAAATGTTGTAAAGCCAGAACACAAAGCACGGCAAAGGAAAAGTGAAACAGTGACGAATCTTACCCGTTCCTAGTGAATTCTGCTCGAAAATCTTCAAGCGCTTGTTCTATAGCAGCTTCTTTCAAACCCGCCATCATCACGTCCGCGCGCTCTGTCAGGGGTCGCGAATTTGACCCGCGTACTGCGTGAAAATATAGACATCCGCTGACACGAAAAACAGCATGTTCTCCAATATGGCGACCAAGACTGCTGACTTAGCAACCAACTTTGAATGGAAGTTGTTGGCACTTTCTCGTTACAAAAATCGGGGTTTTTTTTACTGAAACGTATCAGAAAAGAACAAAGTTTCGATGTATTTAAATTTTTTTAAGTTTCAAAATAGTAGCCTAAGATGGGGATAACACCTTAAAAGGGGTTATTTAGACTTTGTGCCGATGACGCGCCGCACGCTCTTTAGGGGTTCATTTTTTGCGCTAGAGGTTGTAATGCCTTAACGTCATATTCGCAGTAAAAAAAAATATCAATACTTATTTGCCGGTTTATTAAGCCCTCAGCCTGGGTATCTCTATCTCTCGTTACAACAATTTAATGAATTTTTTAAACTATACTGTTTAGAAACGCGCTGTTTTGTTTAGGGACTGGACCTCGAAGCAAATTTGACATATGCGCCAAATACGGATGCAAAGCGATCATGAAGTGAAATGATTTCATACGCGCGCCGCTTGTTCGCGCCAGTTATTCATTTTGTTGATTAAGACCATCATGCTTGTGAAGCAAGCCGGTTAAATCTCGTAAAAACTTGAGTTCTTTGTTTTCGAGGAGGTGGTATCTAGTTACACATAAAATTTATACCGTAAAAGTATCAAAACTGTCAAGATCTCGGACTGGTCGATGCAAGATTGTGCCTCAAAGGAAATGTTACGATTGCTTCTGCCTTTGGCATTATTTCGATCATTACAAGGCGAAATAACATCAATGAGTCATTAGCGACATACCTTATCAAGCTAGAACTTCGACGTTTTTGACCTTGTTTTGTGAAAAAAGTTTTTTCAATAGATCGCGAGTTATTGCAAAGTGATTTTTTTTTACCGGCAGTCGGGAAGCTACACAATTCATTATTTTTAAAAATGTTGTTTTCTGGGTTCAAGTTCTTACACAGGTGAGGGTTGTAAAACACAAATCAACTGAATGCTCGCTGAATTTTTGTTACTTGCCACGAAGGTTGGCAACTATAGAAAAATGCTTAAAGAACAAAAAACGGCGAATTTGAAAATAAAAGATGATCGGCCGGTTTCACAAACAAAAATCGCCGACACGGTTTTGATCAGAATTCATTGACGAAGTTAAAAACACTAGCGGAAGTTAAGATCTGAGTACTGTTGACTTCATAA
>JAOCNB020007629.1:0-14126 GCA_026546465.2 Palythoa caribaeorum | reverse complement strand
ACAAATAAGTTGCATTACTGACAATCCTGGGTTCAAAGCAGTATGTCTGAATCGATGGGTATTAGAAGCGTCATGGTTTCAGTATCGACAACAATACGGTGCGGGCAACAACATACCTGAGCATAAAAAGAATCGACACATCGCCTATAGACAGTTAGTAAGATGGTGCTGGGGAGTTTTGGGTAAAGAAATCAGAGTCGTTTTACCATCATGTGCGGTTATGTGCATTCGGGCACACTTCCCACCCCCTGGTATCGAAGAGGATTTTGAATTTGTTGGTTTTCATTATGCTGATGAGTAATACACCAGGTAAGTTACAATCTGTAAATTATATTAATTTTCTACTACCGGTAGTTATATAAAGCTAAGTGGCAATCAATTATAGTCAAAGAAGAATCTTCAAGTATGATGTGTAACTGTGGAGACGTTTTGTATTTATTAATGCTAACTATAAGCTTTTACATCACAATTATTTATTCCTGCACTTGTGCACAATCCATAAATTATCAGTATCAAAGAGCTAATCTAGTTGTATTGTTTGTTCTATATTGTCAGTAAAGCAACATTTATTTCTGTCAACAATTTTGTCTCCAAACTATAGCTGAATTTCTGAATAAATGTTGTATTGGATTTTACTCAGTCTTTCAGTGCAGTTAAAAGTTCACTTTCTTCATGGCTTAATTAAATTTTATTGAAAGTCATGTTAAATGTTATAATTGAAACTAAACTAAAATATCTTATTTGGTAAATACCAAATATCTATTTGCAATGTATTTCCCCTTTATGTGCCATTTTCTTTATTTTTTCTCATCATTTTCATTCTGAATAACATGTAATTCAACAGTCAACAAAATAAATTTTATTACCTATAGTAGAAATGGTTTTTTAAAAACTTATACTATACTTGTCTAATAAAACCATTCAATCAAATCTATAGTTACTTGCCATGAAGTATATTAAGACATTTTAAATGTCTCAAATAGCAAAAACAAAAAGGAAAAAATAATCCTTTATACTTTAAATTAATCAATTATCCTTATTTCTTGCTGTTCTTTTTCACCATTCGAGACATGTACATCTTGATAACCTCATCTTTTGGTGGCTTTGGCTCAGTAGCAATATTTCTTGGGATGTGTGCTGGTGCTTTTTGTTTTGGTAGTTTCAAATCTGATTCATGGCATTCTTTCATCTCATCCACCAGTTCCTTGACAAAAGCAAACGACTTCTTCTCAAAAACTGGCTTTGCCACCCATGCCTTTCTGTTTTTTGGAAAAACCACCATGTACCTAGTACATAAATTAATATTGGTTCATTATTAATTCAGATCATTTATTTACAAGTATTTGTTTTTAATTGATTTACCACAAGGTATAGATACCTGCTTTCTCCCTTCTTCTCCCCCTTTGTGATTGTTGCTTGGGGTCTATTGCAGTTGTTGTTATGATCCATAATGGCAAGCTGGGTCCTACCAACCATACCTTGATAAGAAAAGTGTCTCCTCTTTGGTGCATACTTCAGAAGAAGTGAGTGAAATACTTCAAGATTGCCAGTGTGATGGTATTCAGTAAGCTTTCTGATATCTTTCAATAATTTCTTGTTGTAAACTATTTCCTCTAATGCAACATGAGCAGAGGATCCAGGTTTCAGCCATGCAATTTCCTTGCGTTCTCTCCTAGAAAGCTTGGGGTGTTTGCATGATACTGTAGCTTGTCCTTTAATAAAAGAAATTACATTATTTAATTATTTTTGTATTCATATTTCTTAATTTCTCAATTTTTATGTAAAAAAATATGGACAATAATGGTAGTTTTAGTTTTTTATTGAAAATTTTTACCCATAGTTAATTTTAAAAATTTTTCTAGTTATTTTTGTATTCATAGTTCTTAATTTCTTAATTTTTATGTAAAAAATATGGACAATAATGGTAGTTTTAGTTTCTTATTTAAAATTTTTACCCATAGGTAATTTTAAAAATTTTTACTAGGCGAAATTATGAACATAATAATGGTAGAATTTTATTACATTGTAAATAACTTATTAAATCTAATTAATCTTAATATTTAATGTCAATTTGAATTATTTGTTATTAATAAGTACCTCAATCATATAATTTAAAGTATTTGCTTGAATGGTTTACTTTTTACACAATTTATAAAATGTCAGAGCATCAAATATACATAGAGTGTTATATGTTATGATTAGTTAATATATTTTCATTTGTTCTGCTATTGTAAGGCCCACTGGTGTAATTATCAGTTTGTTCAAAATTGTTGTCATGATTTACCCTAGTCAGTATACTTTGTTCAGCATTGAAAGGTATTATTTACCTTCTTTCCAGGTATGTTTATCAGCTATGTGATTTACTATTGATATCCAGTTGTTTACTAGCACATCTGGATCACCCTTGCATTCTTTTGCACTCCACCACATATGATTTGAAATACTTTTTATCCAAGGCTGGAGTTCAATGTTGGCTTTTGTTTTAGCTTTTTTTGTTAACTTTTTTGTGACCCACTTTGCCAAGTGCCAAACATCATATTGATGTTTGATGGAAGGATAGTTTTTTGCTAATTGTGCTGTAATTTGAGTATGACGGTCAGTTGTCAAGCATCTAATTGAAATTTTTCTATTTAACAGATTGTCCAGTGACCTCTTGCACCCTTCGTATTCCATGGCATTAGATGATGACACTTCAGAAACATGAATAAGGGAAAAGTCTACAATCTTACCAGACTTTTCATCCATTAAACTATATGTCCCATACTTAGCAGTATGGCCGGGACTGTCTGATCTACCATCCCCACATAAGTCAACAGGCATTCCATCATTGATGTCAGTTATAATAGTGCTCTGTTGTTTTATGTACTGTTTATTTATTACAGGTAGTATAATGTTGTCTTGCATGTCAAAGAATGTTGACCTGCTTATAAAATTAAGTTGCAAAGCCTCTGCAAAGTTTGACAAGTCTTGAAATGTCCCTCCAGTACATACGATTGCAGCTGGTATCAGTAAATTTCCAGCAGGGATATTTTTATGTGTACTGGTTGGTTGTGATTGCCATGTATACTCATGATGTTGTAAGCACAAAGTTTTTATTGTCACCATACTGCCTTTAGTGGTTTTTGTCAATTCACACACTGGGGATTTACATTTTTGACAAAACTTGAATAATTCATTTAGTTGAGACTCAAAAACAATAAATGTTTTGTGATCAATAGTATTCATTTCAGAGCCAGATTCATCACTGCTTTCTTCACAATCAGAACTGTGGTATTGATATTCATGATCATCTCCAGAATTATTATCTTCATTCTCACTGCTACTTATTACATTGCACTGTTCCTCATCGTTGTCAGGGGATTTTAATTCAGCTTCCCCATCCATGAGCATCTTGCTTTGATTTCTGTGCTCCAGATATAAGTCAGGTGGAGAACAAGGGGCAGGAATACAATAATTGTGGTCACTGAGTGGATTACTATTATTATTGCTAGTAACAGACTGTGCATGTTCAATTATTTTTCTATCTGATTCATTTCTTTTTCTTTTACGGCGAGATTTTAATGTCTGGGTACCAATACTTCTTTTGCCATTTGGACAGATATATAAATCACTGGAACAATACTGAATACTGACATCACATTTAGAAACAATAATTGGTGGATCTGTATCGGCTACATCCTCGCAGAAATCCATAGTGGGTGCTATATCTTCAGAACCACGACTACAGGTTATCATTTGCTCAATCACCTCAAGAAAAAAAATATATTTAATGAACTCGAATATGTAAACAAAATAAATAGATGAATGGATGGGGAATTTCTCAATAAAACTAGTTGAGTTTATGTAGTGGTTAACTTACTTGTTCTTTTTCTCGTTTTTGTCTTCTTTTGATCGAAGTTGCACGCTCCTGCTTTTTTTTCTTGAACATGAAGATGGTCGGAACTGCACCAGGTATTAAAGTTTTTTTATCCTTTTGACCAGCTAATTCAAATTTAAAGGAACGATTAAAGCATTGTGGCTCAAAGTGTTCGCTACAAACATAACACGACTCACGTTTTGGAGGATTTTTACGTTTTGTTTTCTCAATCCAAATTTTTGATAGCTTTTTATCTTTTGGCAATCTATGGTACGAGATTTCTTTCTCTTTTGATGTTTTAGAGTCATTGGTACAACCTGGTACCATGCAGTAAGGCATGATTTGTAAAAAAGTCGAGTTCATATAGCATACAAGACAGCAATTGTAGAATTCTTTATTCGTATTTCGCGCAATTTAGAACGCACCGCGCAGTGACGTCATATTCTCTATCCAGTCTTCACACGGTCCTGCAATTCATGTACAAGATGGCGGTTTTGAAGTATCGTTTTCTTGTGGCTTTCGGATATTATTTCTCTGTCATAGTTAAAGCAACAAAGGTAAGACTTCACAAAACTATTAAGAATATATCAAACTTTTATTTCAATATATGTTTTTATGGAAGCAGACTTCTCCTTTAAACAAAAAACCATGTTTTTAGAATAAACTAACAAAAGCACCTTTTTCCAGTCCTCAAATGGAGAGTAATCTTCATCTTCACTGGATGACTCGCTTTCATTAAAATATGCTGCTGCCACTACATGAAAAAAAACCTTATTATTATTTGAGCAATAAGTTACATGTAATAATAAAAATAATTAAATTTCTAGAATTTCTATAGTACCGTATTTGACCGAGTAACTGCCCATGCTTGAGTAAGCGACCACCGCCCTTTTTCAGGCAAGAGTTCTTGCACTGGGGTGTTTTTTAAATATATACATATAAATTCCCATGAAAACAAGTACAAGTTTACTAAACACAAAGAAAAAAACTGTACTCATGAACACAAAAATATTACGCTTTTTTAAAAGGTAAAAATGAAGAAATCTGCACTGGAATGTTGCAGGGAATAATTTAAAATTATATTTAATTTGTAAACAATTTTGGTCAGAAAACACAACAACTTATGACCTCACGTAAAATAGGGCACCCATTTTTTTAAGCTAGCTAGAACACTGAAATTATCCTTGAAAAGCATACCAAGTAAGCACCCATGCTCAAGTAAGCTTTCACAAAACTTACTGCAGCAGGGGGTGGGAACTTACTCAGTCAAATACTGTGATGTAAAATATTCTAGTCAAATATTTTAAATTACTTTCCAATTTCTATAAAATAATAAATACCTAAAAATAAATATCATTCTATGATATCTCTATGTGTAGTGTAGGGGAAACTTCTGGGTTCATGACAGCAATTCTTCCTGAATATCATAAATTATTTGACATATGTTTGCTTAAAGGTAAAATGGATAAAATTTTTAAGGCTGTAAAGTACAATAAAAAGGAAATGTTTTTGACTTAAAAAGTCACCACCCTGATGAAAGAAAAAGTTTGGTTTTTATACAACTTTTAACTTTTACAGCCCTAATAATTACAACATAAATTATGTAGAACACTAATTGCTGCCGAATGAAGTGAGGCAGCGAAACCTACTTCAGTTTTTGCCTGAATTTTTGTGTGTGTTTTGCTGTTTGTTTTGAGAAATTTGTCTTTGTTTGTTTCTGGATCTTTCTCCGGGAGGATGGATCTTTCACGAACTTGCTCAGCTACGACTGGTTACGAGTTGCGCACGCAAGAATGTCTGGGTAAAATTTAATCACATGTTGTTTGGCTGTTTTTCGTGGATTTGTGTTTCTTCGGGGCTTTCGTTGTTTTGTGCAAGGTAAGTAGCCTAAAATTAATGGTAAGTTGTGTTACAATTGCGTGTGGAAGTATTCATCAGGGAGTTGAAAGCTTCAGTGTGGAGTCCCGTGGTCGACAATGCATGCAAGTTTGATTTTTCACCACGCTGCAGTTCCATTATCTGTGTGGAATTCACACATCGCCACATGGTTGATCAAGTTCTTGTTAACAGTGATCTTATGTATCTGAAAGCTCTTGTAGATAAAAGCATTCCCAATGAAGAAACCCTTTCTGCCAATTGTTTGCCAGTTACAGTATATGAGTTACTTCCCTACTAGCAGAGGCCCCTCTGTCTCTCCTGCCACCTCTACTAGATGGGAAATAAATTACCAAATCAACACATGTAAGACTTTATTTTTATGTTGAAAATTAAAGCTCGTTCATATTAAATTTTCGTTGTTTAAAACAGAGTATACTCTTTCATAAAGAATTCTTCCGCTTGCAAAGGATCTATTGCCCTCGTTCCACTTCAATACGGTTTCGGCAGCATAACGGCATAACCATGTGGTTACTCCTAGTTTTAGATATTACTGAACAACTAATAACAGACTGAGATTCATCTATTGGTGGACCAAATAAGTCTCATAAGAACCGCATATATGAATTAGCTGTAATCGCAAGCAGCTATATTGTGGACTAAAGTGTCAATAACAACCATCAAATGTAATCAAATTTAACCGTAAATTAGTTAATTTGACTCACGATAAACTTGAAAGTGTAAACTCAACCAAAAAATTAAAAAACTATCAGAAAATTGGAGTCTTCGAAATCTAACAACATCGGTAAAATAACAGTTGTTAAAGCCTATCTAGCATCACAGCTTGTTTATCTGTGAACATGCACCACTTTCTTCATGTAACAAAACACTAAGAGAAATTTATGAATTATTGTTCACGGTAAAGGTGATAAAATTAAACGCACCGTAATTATAAACGTTTATAAAGAAGTAGGGGCAAAAATGTTAGATATATTCGCCCTCAACAAAGCACTTAAAGCTGCATCGATCACTGAGTACTTAGATAATAACAATATAAGGGTAAATGAAAGTGTCTGTTTGACTATTCATTGAAGGAACTTGGCGGTAAAGCCGTGTTCTCAAGCAACCTGAATAAGCAAGATTTATTTATCAAAGAGATTTTAGAAATATGGTCCGAAATTAATTTCCAAGACTCAGTCACATCCTATGATGATTTCATGGAAAGGTCTTTATGGAACAACACACTAATCCGAATTGGATAAAAAATCTTTTTCAAACAATGGTACAAAAAAGGCATATTGAAAGTCAATAATCTTCTGACTTGCAACTTTAATCAATTTTTAAACCACAAATAATTTCAAACAAAATATAACCTGACGACACCCTTTCTACAATATAGTGGATTGATATCCAGTTTAAAGCAACTTCGCCAAGCGATTGAACCAAATAAAAAAGTAACAAGAGTAGACAAGGATCTTGTAAATAAAGCTCTTTCTGGATCAGGAACTACAAAAATGTTTTATAAATTATTTGTTAAAAACCTATAGACAAGCTGGATACCATAGGGCTTAACTACGATACAGAACACACTTCTTAGCTTCTGTAAACTAACAGCTAGATATTATATTTATACGCTTAAAAAATATTGAAAATTACCAAAGTTAAGTATTTTCTTAAACCAATTAAAAACATGCACTATTCCTCAATCGAGAAAGAATTCCTCTCAGCTAAGGAAATTGAGAACAAATGGAAACTTCAATTTCCACTGACTTAGCCAATTAACGTACAGGCTACCTACAAAGAATGGAAAACTGGAAACCTACCCAACTTTTTCATTCGGAAAAAACGCTGTACCCAAAAGTATACGTGTGTATGTATCATGCACCTCACACGTAAAAAAAGGTAAAGAAGAAGAAGGGTAGTATTTTGCCCATTTTACATTTGCTGCTCGAAGAAAGGTTTTTAGTGAGTAACTTGTGCAATGGCAGTAAACCGAGTATACAAGAACTTAACCAGTGACCCGTCTATGTAGCACAGTGCAGGGTAGTATTTGACCGGTAATTAGAAAGTCGTGGATTCCACTCCCGTTAATGACTCGGGATTTTTTTTCTGGAATATTAAAACTGGGGAGCATTTTTTTTCTAACCGTTTATAACCAAGTTGCAAGTTCCCATGTAGACTTTGCGGTCTGACGAAGAAATGACGCTCGAAACCTCAGTCGCCTTCCTAAACATCAATTCATTCTAGAACTGCTAATAGTTTACGTGTAAAATAATAGAAAAATATTTCGAAAATGTCAGTATTTAGTCGTATTTAATATTATTTAGGTAAAAAATAACAACAAAGATGGAAAACAAGTCAGTAATATTTTGACCTCTTATACACAGTTTTACCTGGCTGGAACTGAAAAACTACAAGTTGGTTATCTATATAATATACATTAAAACTAATAAGATTTTTCACAAATGTTGCTAGAGTTCGCACGGGAGAAAAACTCAAGCAAAATGTAAACATAAGGTGACGTTCTTTATATGAAGATCACCAGTACCACACTCATTCGCAGTTTTATCTGATGAGTGTTGTATACGACCTGTACGGTTCGAAACTATATAGAAACTGCTAAATGTATCAAGTCAAACCTACTATTGATCAGTTTCAGTTTTTTATATTAATGTATATCAACGTAGAACAAAATTATGTTTCCCAACGATGACAATCATTGTAGAAAAATCGGAAATGGATTCAAAAGTCAGCTTTCTGTCATGTAGAATGAATGAAAATTAAAATTAAAGAAGAGCAGGCATTTCTCTCTCGACCACGATCTTAAAACGTTTCGACCATCCAGTCATTGTTAGGTAAAAACTTGAAATTCAAAACTGGTTATTAACTGATCTTCTCCGATTCACAGGTATCTTCACTGGTGCCATTGTGCTGCTGGCATTGGGTGTCCTGACACCATTTTTCAAGTACATTCCTAAAGCTTCGTTGGCAGCGCTCATCATTACCTCCGTTATAACGATGGTCGAATATCGTATCATCAAGAAAATATGGAAAGTTAGAAAAATTGACCTCGTGTCGTTCTTTGTCACGTTCTTTGGTTGTTTCTATGCAATTGAAGTAGGCATTTTGTGTGGCATGGCGGTGTCCTTAATAGTCTTGCTTTATCCTGTAGTGTGGCCAAAGATAGTTGAGGAACAGGGAGATCACGCTTACTCCCTGGTGAAAATCAAAGGAGTTCTTTGCTACCTGGGTATAGATCACCTAGCAACCAAGCTACAGGATATTTCATTCAAGGAGCAGAAACCGCCGGCCGTTGTTCTGGATTTCAGCCTAATAAACGAAATGGATTTCACAGTCACGCAGGGACTTTTGATGATTATTGAAGATTTGGAAAACAAGAAAATACCAATACATTTTATACGTGTATCTGATAACGTCAGAGATATGATGGCCGATTCTGGAATCGATCTTTCTCTTATAAACCAAAACTTGGAGACCCTTATTGAGAACGGAAAAGTGCACGCCCTCGAAATAAACTCAGTTTAACCCAAGCTACAAGATAAACTTAGAATTAAAAGGTATTAAAGCTAATAATTCCTTTTGTTATTTTGAATTTGAAACAAAAATATTTTAAGATTTGTTAAGCAATTAAAATGCTCACTAGTAATAAGTAATAACATACAAACAAAATGAAAGGAGATGTATGACTGTTCGATTTGCCGACAACAAGTTGCCGTTGGGCTTCTCGGTGCTACAGAAAAAAATTTATTGGAATGAAAAACCTTGGTAAAAATACACGAACTTTTTTCCAACAAATGACAAAAGAGAACTTTCCCCGAACATGGTGCCGTGAGAATCTGTTGTTTCATTAAAATGCATCATAGTAAAAAACTAATTATTAATAATTACACATTTATCGACTAGAAAATGGGGGGACCCAAAAAATTAAGAAAAACGTTACTGACAACAATCGAAACTGGGCTGAAGATGTAAATAAACATTTTCAGTGCAAATTTAATAAAACATGGTTTACCCTTTATAAACACTTTAAAATATTGCGACTCCAGATATGAAGGCAATAATTTATGACTATTAACCATGTTGAAATAATAAGTAGTTTATAAACAATAGCAACTCAATTATATTTGTGCAATGCGGGAAGAACAATGAGCCTCCAACAAGACTTATTGGTTCTTACAACAAAACGCTTGTACTAGGAAAAGGAACTTTAATTTGAGGAGTTTTAGTTTAAGGGATTTTATTTTAAGGGATGTTGTGGGTTATAAAGTATTTACTATAAAATAATAAAAACTAGAGAACAATTTAGTCTTTTTGGTATTTCTCCTAAAGTGAGGTTTTATATTACGTGGAAATTGTGTATTGATGAGTTTGCGATCTCAATATGACGACTGCTTTTGATGCGTTTTTTGCTGTGTTATAAAATTGACTTTCGGCGTATGAAAATTCGTTGTTAGTATACGGTTGCTACCATGCATATCTCAGCAATTTGTATCAATCTTTCATTTGGAAACAAACACAATTACATTCATACGAATCAAGGCAGTGTAACTTGTAACAAGTTGTACCGAGGTCTCGTCATACTAAGTTCAAACCCCAGCGTCCTCAAAAGAGGAGGAATCCGCCATTCGATACATAGAAATTTTTTGGCGAAGTTTAGACAAGCTGAAAAGAAGGACATAGTGTTTACACGTGACTCCATCTAATCACCGGGTACTTATAGACTTGAACCAGCCCTCCCACATTCCCCTTCCCTGGTGCTAGTAATGTTGTGCTTACCAATATTCTCGCCTTACGCTCCCCTTCCTGTCGCTTCTAACATTCTTACTAATATCTCCAGTAGAGTCATCCAGTTTGCATCAGACCTATACGTAAACTGTAATTTACTGAGTATTTCTGGCATTTGACAAATCTTTCAACACATCCAAATGCCGCCGCAACTACTGGTACAACCTTTGACAGTCTTGATATTCTGGCCCACTTTAAAACTTGATATTTAACATTTTTGAAGCTAAAACTCCGCAACTATACGCGTGCGCAGCTAAGTTATCAAGGAAGTGGCATTCCTGGACAGTTGTTTTACCTCGTGAGAAAAGCCAGGAGATATGACAAAACTCGAATTTCTCAAAAACCAAATGCCGAAATTGAGCAAAGTTTCCAGGATTCATTATGAAGGGCAAGATCTCTTGATTTATTCAATTTTTACCTGAAAAAAAATGGAATTTAATTCTATGTCATTTAATATACATATAATTATAGTTAAAGAGATCTTGTGTAACAAAGTTTCTAATCAAAATTCTAAATTCAAATGGTTCAAGAAGTTTCTACTCCCTTGCAAGTACACATTATGAAATAGGACCATTCTCAAGGTAATGACAACTTTAAAAAATTAAGGTGTGAATTAAAATGACAAAGGAAGAAAAAATAAAACACTTTTGCACAAATTGAGTCCACTTGAATATTTACAGTTGGCTTAAAGTCTTTTATGAAAACCATTTCATTAACTAACAGTTAAGTTTGTTCTTGCAGTCACTAGTACTTCAGTAACTCCTTGGGAATTCGCTTGTATTATTGTAAGTAGTGCTTGCCAGTGGACAAGGTCTTTTGTCTGTGTTCCTTCACGTGACATTGTAGGTGTCCATTAGTGTAGCCAACATAACCTGCATCACACAGTTCATATTTGAGCAAGTACTGATAGCACGCTGTTGGCTTATGACTGCAGGCTTTTTTCGCGCACTCCAAGATTTTGAATAATTTTTTTGACTGATAAAAACAGGCTGCATTTCGGTCTGTAGGTCTTGAAGCTGTCTCTAGATAATAGCTGCTGAGTCTGAATCCTAGAGAGGAATCACAAAGCGCACTGTTTCTTCGTGCGGCTGAGTTAGCGGTGACTGCCATTAAGCTACTCTCGTGTCTACGAAACCCTTGAACATCGTTAATTAAGATATAAAAATGTAAATCAGTGAACAAGATATATATGAAGTATTGAAATACAAAGGTGATGTATCGTACCAGTTTTGTATAAATCTTACCTTATTTGGTATTGTTTTGTGTAGATTAGTTGTTTCTAGCCAAATCCTTTTACGAGCCCAAGGGCCCATTGCAGCCGGTGATTATCGCCGGTTTCTGTAGTATTAAGCGGATGAGAGTCATTAATTAAATTATTATCATCATCACCAGTCATCGTGGTCATAGCTGTTGTTGTTATCGATTATTTTTGTCATTTATCTTTGCTATTGCTACTGCTACTGTTATTGCTATTGCTATTGCTACTATACTGCCATTGCTACTGCTAATGCTATTTCTATTGCTACTGCTATTGTTATTTCTATTGCTATTGCTACTGCTATTTCTATTGCTACTGCTATTGCTATTGCTATTGCTACTGCTATTGCTATTGCTACTGCTATTGCTATTGCTACTGCTATTGTTATTTCTATTGCTACTGCTATTGCTATTTCTATTGCTACTGCTATTTCTATTGCTATTGCTACTGCTATTGCTATTTCTATTGCTATTGCTACTGCTATTGTTATTTCTATTGCTATTGCTATTGCTATTGCTATTGCTATTGCTATTGCTATTGCTACTGCTATTTCTATTGCTATTGCTACTGCTATTGCTACTGCTGTTGATATTTCTATTGCTACTGCTATTTCTATTGCTATTGCTACTGCTATTTCTATTGCTATTGCTACTGCTATTGCTATTGCTATTGCTACTGCTACTGCTATTGCTACTGCTACTGCTATTGCTACTGCTATTGCTACTGCCATTTCTATTGCTATTGCTACTGCTATTGCTATTTCTATTGCTATTGCTACTGCTACTGCCACTGCCACTGCTACTGCTACTGCTACTGCTATTGCTATTGCCACTGCTATTGCTACTTCTATTGCTATTGCTATTGTTATTGGTATTGCTACTGCCACTGCTACTGCTACTGCATGCTACTGCTATTGCTATTGTTATTGCTATTGCTATTGCTATTGCTAAATAATATACTTACAAGGTACAATTCTCTACATTTACAAAAGGATTTCTTGGGGTTTCATAAAAACATCAGAGTGTGACACGAAATTTTGTACAATACGCCTGTTGGGTCTTGAGATCTTTATTCCGTCTGGCCCGCCCCAGCAGATACTTTCTTATCGATCCTTAAGGAGGTAAAATATGTTCTGCTTATACGTAATATATCGTGTAACATGCTGACACCGAAAACTTATTTTAAAAAATCCAATAAAGCAACTTCGGGTTTAGCCGTTCCTGCCGGATAGTCGAACTTTATAAACAACTCCCATATCGCCCATATGGCACTAAATATCCGCGCTTGGAAAAAGCTCTGAAAATGTAATGTCATTTCACGACAGATGATGATGCGGGTCAAGTTGGGTTGTTTTTCTTGCGGTTTTATTGGCAACATTGTGCGGTGTGCGGTTTTTCTAAGTTACATGTCGATGTGGTATTGCAATTTTTGGCGGGTTTTTTTCGCGTTTTTTATGTTTTTGAGCTGTTTTCGAACACCTTCCCTCCTACGCAACCGTTTTTGCGACAGAAAATATTTCGTAAAGCAGCCGTGAAAGGTGCGATGGCGCAAGTTTCCTTGGTGTAAGTAATTCGCCAGCGGCAAATTGCAAAAAGAAACACTCCATATTATATTTCACTGCTTAACCATATCCCAAATCAATTATAACCGGCTCACGTTATCTCTTAAAACAACTCTACATTTGTTATTTCCCATAGTTCAGAAAAAAATGATCAAATTTGACAACAAATTATAAACCTATTTAGTTAGTTATTTAATGAATACTGTAGTTTCTTCTTAAATCAGTAATTTATCAAAGGAACTGCTTTCCACTGGTAAACCCTCTGCTTATTTTTAGTCTTGTAGATGGGGCGTATAATGTTTTTCGTTCCAACTAAATTTTGGTAAGGTGTTAATTTGGCATAACCATGAAATATCCTGTAAACAAAGGTAAAAGAAAGAAGGTTCGAAAAGTTTCAAAAGGCCGGGAATCGCGTGACCCTGTGGCTGGAAATGCGATAACTTTCACACAGTGCAAGCCGCCTTTGAGTTTCGGTAGGAAACTTTTAATGAAAGCTGAGCTCAACGAAAGTGTTTTCAGGCTGTTTCACAAGTTTTCTGAAACCTGCTTTACCTCACGCCACTACAGCTTGTATGCGTCACGAGTTCCTAAAACAGCTGGACCGCAATGGACACATGCGGACCCGGCTTATTACATAAAAGTGCATTCCTTTGATCAATAAAATTATAGATATAAAATGGTGGTGTTGAGTTTTCCCAAACTAAACTACAATTACAGCTAAAAGAGCTAATCATTTTTAATGAATTTCATTTAATATCATACTTGTATAT
>JAOCNB020007527.1:0-14129 GCA_026546465.2 Palythoa caribaeorum | reverse complement strand
CTACTACTACTACTACTACTACTACTAATAATAATAATAATAATAATAATAATAATAATAATAATCGGCCTTGCTAATCGCCCTCCATGCAGCCAGGGCCTGAATTACGAGGACGCGGCTCAACGACGTCGGACCGCAAGCATTTTAAAGGTGCACTCATCACACACATACAAGGGATACAGACACATACACAATTGCAGCCGCTTTACGGCCTATGTAGGACCTCGGAGCACAGCACCACAGCCAGATGGAATAAGCTGAGAGTCGATTTTTGCTGAGGGAAGAAAACCGGAGTACCCAGAGAAAAACCCTCGGAGTCAGATTGAGATCGACAAATCTCAGCTCACATGCGGAGACCAACATATTGAAGGTGATAAGGATGATGGTGGTGATGACAGTGATAATGATGATGGTGGTAAGGATGATGGTGGTGATGGTGATAGTGATGATGATGACAGTGATAATGATGATGGTGATGGTGATGATGACCAGTGGTGGTGGTGGTGGTGGTGATGATGACGATGATGAAACCGTTGATGGTGGTGATGATGACTGTGTTGGTGGTGATGATGACAAAGATAAATAAAGATTTCTGGCTTTTTAAAGAAATTAAGACTTTAGAAAACGTTCACATTAATACTAGTTAACAAATTATAAATCTCTCTTTTTAAGGTTCGTATGATTCTTACCAAGAATGTGTTTGTAGAACGAACGGGTGAAGTACACGTTGAGGGTCTGCTTGTGGTACAAGGCAAGGCCAATGATACGTCCCGTGAAGCGGAAGTAGTTTAGATGGTCTGGGTTGATGGAGGAAGCACTATTGGGTTGAAATACTGTACCTGTAATGAAGGAGAAAACTAGAACCGTTACAACATACCCAAAATAAAAACACAGGAGCTACTATTATGTCGATTGTCATTTGTGCTATAAGCATCTCTATCTAACCTCGTTCGTACAGTTTTCTAGAATTCTTTTTGACAAATGAAAGCCTGATATGAAATTGTACGAATCCCAATCAACTGAGTGAAAACAAATATTTGATTGTAAAATTGATTGTTGGACAATAAAAAGTGGACGTTTTTCTAGAGCTTATTTCCAGATCGTTTTAAGATATTTGTGTACAACTACAAATGCAAAAGCTGAAAAAATATTCAAAGCTAATAAAAAATATGACATTAAACTCAAAAAGCAAAAGAAAAAATAACAAATCAACCAACAAAACGAAACGAAAAAGCTTCCAATTATTGTTTAAAATGAAACTGGTTTTGGCATGATAACGGTTTTTATTAATTCTGATTGGTTGACGCTTGGCCCCTCGAATTGCGTTTTTCACCGTTCTTTGTCTCACATGTCCTACGAAATGTACTGAGGCCAAATTCAGATTTTTGTTTTAAATTGTGTGTTATTATGCACTGCTACCACGCAAAAGGTTTTATCTTTGTATAAAAAAGAGTTTTTTAATACCCTAGAGATACAGAACACTGCAGCCGATAAAAAGTAAAAAAAAAATGTATTATATAAATAATTGCTAACTTTGCTTGCTTGGTCGTATTTCTAAATTATATGACTTTCCAATTCTCGGTACACTCAAAAATGACTAGGTATATTTTTTAGTACAGACCATACGTTCGCTTAATCTCTTAATACACGTGTATGCAAAATTGTAAATTATGTTTAAATTTTTTCCTATTCTTACAACCGGTATTCCAGTTGTTTTATCAACATATGATTATTACATATTGTTATAGTACTCTCATAATTAAAATAACGTTAAAACGTTGTCACTATTATTATAAAAATTGATCTCATTACTAAAAGCCACAAAAAGCGAACTTGGTAATAGTATTATACAACAAAAAACTAGAATTAGAAACAACAAGTCACAAAATAAAAAATATTAAAAAGAAACAAACCGTCTGCTGATTGTGTGAATAAAGCAAAATCAGGATTCAGGATTTCCCTCGACAACAGATCTAGCCACTCGCGTAGAATTCCTCGTCCCTACATTTAAAGCAAAACACAAATGCCTCATTTCACTAGTGATCCATAACATCACTGCAACCAAAAATTTGGGTGCATGCTATATACTTACGCCTTAACCATTTTCTTTTCAGTTCTAATTTTACAATAATTTTGTAAGAGCATCGAGCATTGACGATGCTCCAATACGTTTTATCTTTATTATCTATTATTTACAAGATAATTTATGCATGAGACCAACCCGAAAAATCGGGGTAATTCAATGCATACTATACTACCCACAAAATAATTTAGGCATGTGCCCACCTATATATCCCAAAATTTGGGTAATATGGTGCATACAATACTTATCACAAAAGAATAAGCTCTTTCGCGAAAATGGTGCATCATGGGTAATTAGAGCTTGGAATTCAAAGCATGACAGAGTGAACAACAGCCAGTAATACCAACAAAAGATCAATTATTTTATGGTTAGGATCAAAGATTTTAAAGTCTTTGTGGTAAACTTTATCTTGTATCTACGAATTATGGCAGTTTAGAAACGCATTGTTTCGTGTTAAATGAAGAAATATGAAAAGAAACACTTTGTGCGTAGCGTGCACTCGAGACCATGAGATCAAATATCAAATTTACAAAAACCAGATATTGATCTTTTATTTCAGATGGACGATATCGAGGATTCCACGTTTTTTTGAGGTCTTTTTGGAGACCGCAATCTTTTCATAAAAGAGGAAAGAACAAAACAGGAAACATATTATACTACTCAGACGATAATTTATGCATGCCGTCACATGCATCCCAAAAATCAGGGTTATGTGGTGAATAGTATAGAGGAATAAACCTTGGACACTGAAATGTTCCAGGGAAGGGCATGTGGGGAAAGCGTGCTTGAATAAGTGGGTGGTATCCGAAATGTAATTCTTAATTAAGTTTCACCCTGTTTGTATTCTCTTGCATTACTTTCTTAGGTAAACAATTTTCTTCAAGCAAAATAAAGTACATAAAGTTATATCAAAGAAGTAGTAGACAAAAATGTACAAGTGATCATATATCCCGCGATACATACCACACCACTTTCGCCTTCAAATCTCACAACAATATTCTGCTTCAAAAGATCGCTGCTCATTTTAGACAGCAGCTCGCAGCTTTTGGTAAAAATAGCATCTGGAGATGAAAAAAAGACAAAAAGGGTCTTTAGACCAACAATTTGGAACAGTGTCATTCTAGAGAAATCCAGTAAATTGGTTTACAAGAAATATTGGTGTTGAAAACATTTAATAAATTATTTTTAGGTGCAGTTCTTATGTTATGTTGGTGTGTTATCATGGCTGAAACTGACAAAAAGCACTTTGACACGCTAAAAACAAAAGATTAACCGTGTCGAGACGTGTCAGGCCGTGTCAAAACAGTCAAAACAAAACGTACCGTGTCTCCCATTGTTTCGCTCATTAATATGTGCATACGCCGTGCCAAATTGCATGGTTGACACGGCGTGTTAAAAGGAGCGTGGGCGTGTCATCACCTCTAGGTTGGTTTTCCCGTGGAGGGTCACATTTGGTTATGTCCTGCGAATGTTTTTCCCATTTCTGTCAAATCACCGTGAAGGTATCGTCTGCCTATTACATCTTTATTTATTTCATTAATGAACGAAGAAAAATACAAACCTCGTTTGACCTCAACAACATTCTTCTCCACATCGTAAACCGGTTCTCTTTCTGTTCTTTTGCCGTAAAGATTTTCATAAAACCAGCTTTGTCTTTCCTCAAATGGCTGTGGGCAGTCAAAGTAAAAACACTTTGTTACATTACCGTGTCTCAGGCTTGTCAACTACGAATCTCTTTCGAAATATGACCATTTCACATATGCACCAGCTGCATTTAAAACGTTTAGGTTCACCAATGTACCTCGTAATAAATCTTTTCCGTGCCATTTATTCCTACAATGCGCAATTTGGAAGAAGGGGGGAAGGGATGTGTGTGATGGGGGAGAGGGGAAGGGATGTGTGTGATGGGGGAAAGGGGAAGGGATGTGTGTGATGGGGGAGAGGGGAAGGGAGAGTGGAAGAACCCGAAAGATGTCTTTTTCTCATGCTTGAAACATACTTTTAAAAAGTGACGAATAGGCCTTTTGCAGCAAGGTCACATGGTACAAATATTACTATTCTGATGGGATAACAAATGCGAAAGATTCCACTGGGGATATGTAATACATAGAAAAAGCACGCTTTCCTATTATATTGTGTCTTGTCTCGAAGTCTGTCACATTTCTTTACCAATCAGAATATCATTATTTGTACCATGCGGTCATTAGCAGCAAAAGGCCTGTTTCAAGCTCAAACCATATAAAAATGTAGGGATATTGCTATTTATATAACTTACTAGCTTAGATATGTTGAATCTTAAAATGTTTCCTTTACTGCAGGTAAAGTGTTGCCTATTTCATCAAAAAAGGGGAAGATATCGTAAAGGTTAAGGGTTAGAGCGAACCAAGATTTATTACACAGCATGTACAGCTGTACCTAATAGCACTGTCATATCGGTAAGAGTTTCTCAAGAATTACATTTATAGTATGAAAATATAAAGCGAAATCAATTCTGGGGAGGATTATTACGTTTCGGGTCTTCTGGAGGGGGATGGGTCTTATTAGAGAAGACGGGGCTTAATAAAAGCAACAAAGGTTAAAGCGATGGAATCAATAATTTTTCTCTGAAATGTAACATTTATTCAATTATAACGGTACACTGTTTCTTTAACTGGCAAACACATTGGAACTTAAGCGCCATGTGCAATTAAGAACAATTGTTGAAATACCCAAATCAAAACTGAACAAGAAAAAACAGAAACTGTCAAAAATACAATGCATCACGAATCTAGAATGTAGATTAGAGATGACGCAACAAACGAATAGTGGTAACGCGATATTTTGTTGTTTAATGCAACAACATCGTCAGGCTATGATGAGAGATTGTACAGTGATGTTAGAAAAGAAGCACGAATGTTTGAAGGATTGTAAATCCCTTGACACCGTAAGTCCCGAGTTCAAAATGGGCAACTAGTATTAATATTTTAATCAAAATAGCCTCTTTGAACAAAAGCACATTCCAATGTCAGTTCTGCTCGTGCGATTACAACAGTGTTGTCTTGTACCGCTCTTATACTGAATGATCTATGGTCAATTAATTAAGTTTCTAACAACATATTCAACTTTGATGTCTGTGTTGAAGGGGGAAAGGGGGCTTATTCGAGCGTTCACAGTATGTTCGAAAATCCATTTCAAACCGAAGTATGACTTACAAGTGTATTCATGTACCAGGAGCAATAAAAGGTGGCATGTTTTTAAGATGCAAAAACTCAACTTAGCAAAATAAGTTTTTGGCCGTCACAACACTTTTCTCAACAATCTTTTCTCCTTGGAACCGGACTGATTCCAGAATGTTTTTAAATAAATAAATAAAGACTATGTTAAATTGTAGATTTGTGCTTGAGCTTTTTATCCACAAAGAAAATTTACTCTGAATAACTCACCTGATCGAGGATGATATGAATGAATTTCTGCATCAGCAGGGGACTGTCAAGCAGGAAATGGAAATGAGAGAACAGAATCTTTGGGTTCCTGCAGAATTGATGACAACAAGAAGCAGGGTCTAAATCAGCCGCAGTTAATAACTAAAATAACTAACAGAGTATTGAAGATTGCAAGGAAAAAATGAGATCAAACGGTTGGCTTTTCCAAAAAACTGATCCATATTTATTAAAAACGAAATATCGGTGAGTTTTCTTTCCAGTCCCGAGTTTTCCAGTTTTATTTGACCAATTTCTGTTTTTGTTCCATTTGTTTCAAGAGCAACTTACAAATAACGCTTTAATTTTTTGAGGAGACGCGCCATGCTACAATTCTTGTACATGCATGGATGCTTCCTTACCTTTTGAAAACTTTGTGACGTGAAGGCATCACGGAATATAAAAATTATCCATTGACTTCTCGCAGGATATGTACAGTGGAAAGTTCCACAGCAGAAGCTGGTACTCATTTAGTGTTTGTTTAGGCCATTTCTAAATTACGCTCCACTACCGATACACAAACACAGGAAGTCGATCCAAGTACACAAAAATGCAGCAACTGTATGAAAAGTGAGCACCTACTGTAACCTCGAATTGATTTTTTTCTTGTGAGCAGTGGAGCGTAATTCTGAAAAGGCTTACAGTATATGAAAACCACCTATCTGACGTTGAGAAACCAAATGGTTGATTCTGCTCAGTCTTGTCAAGGGCTGGTACTTGAGCATTTTTTCCTACTTTCAACAAACTATTCAACTTTATCAACCTGTGGTTAAATATACAATCTAAAAGTCATATACCTGGCCACGAAAACCTGAAGAACCTCTTCGTGTTTATCGACGAACTGCATAAATCGCAGAGAAAAGTTTCTCCTGTCTTCCCTGACAACAGTATAATAAGCAACCATTAAAAATTATTTTTTAGATATACTGGATACTAAGTGTAGGGTAGATAGACAAGAACACAAAAAGGAAATAATCACCAACCTTAACACAAATTTGCCTGAAGAACTAAGGTGAATGATATTTGGGAAAACAACATTTCGCAAAAGCGTAATATTTCCAAGTTTAATATAACGTTTTAAGAAAAGGAAAACACGCATTCACAATCAAACAAGAAATGCTTAAGTTCTTGCTAATACAAATATTAGCATGAAAAAGGGAACAAAACAGCATAGCGCGTATTTCTAGTAAGTAAGGAGTTTAAGATAGAGGTTTGCGGGCTCAAACTGCAGACATCTAACCTCTAGATGTCATGTGACCAGGTTTGCGCCATCAGGCTTAGGTTTGAAGTTCACCTTCGAACAAGAAGGCTGTTTTCAGGTAAGTCATTTACCTCAAGCTTTCTTTGCTTTTATTTTGAAGCATGTCATGTAAGAGGAGAGTAGATTGACTTATATACACCGCTAATTTTCATTCTATAAGTTAAATGCGTAGAGATGCGTATCATGTATTGTAATAAGGTGATGTTGTGAACCTTTTCAATTTCAAGCAACATAATTGCCACACCACGTTTACTGCAAATCTAATCTGATAACGTGAAGAAAACCTCGAACGTCTGACCGGTAACTTTTAACTGCAGTTTACCATATGCAGTGTTTGTACAAACCTCTATCCTAATCTCCCTGATGATACATACTGAAACGCCGTAACACAGAACAACACGAGAAAAGCGCTCAGAGAAAAAAACGCTACTCAGACTGGTTTTATTAGTTAATTATATTTTGGAGTTCCTGTATGTGACGTCAGCCGGTGATGTATATTTAGTTATGTAAAAGGGGACATTGTTAATTTCTAGAATTACTCACTGCAACTTCCACTGGCTTTGACAGCAGCAACAGAGATAGAACCCACGTGTAACAGCGCATAGCCTTTCTGCTGTTTTCGACACCACATCTCCTCCAGGGACTGGAGAAACAGAACCACTTTTTTTCTCTACAGGAACATTTTCTACTTCAGTTGAATCGCTATCAGAACAGTTCACTGATTCTCTTTGTTGGCGGAAGTGATCCGAGGAGGGGCCAGCTCGGACATCAGCTTGCCTTCCGTGTATAGAGTTGTCACTGATAAACACTTCACTGTCGGGTGCAAAAGTCTGAGCAGGCACCATGGTTTGGTGTGAAATACTCGGCGTTGGAATAGGGGGAATAGGACGCATTGTTAATTCAGCTCTTGCACCAAGTATTTGCTGTCTTCCCAGGTTTAAGGACTGCCCATGCTCTGACCGAGAATTAGCCAAACTCGTTTCATGAACACCATTCACTTCCTCAGCAGTGACAACGGTTGATGGATTATCAATGCTTGTAAAGTTCCCCCAACCCCTTGCAAAGTCTCCACTCCAACGTCCTAAATTCATCTCCACTGCTGGTTGACTCAGCCGAATGCTATCATTTCCTGGAGTTAGGGACAAAGTGCGTTGAGCTATCTTTGGCCTAGTCGCCATAAGCGCTGCAGCAATGTGACGTGAGTGTTGCCGCACTAACCCACTGTTCCTAGATTTTATTGACTCAGATTGGGCATCAGAAGCAAGTGCACCGGCTGCTTGGTTCACACCATATGACTCTCCCTGGGTATCATTTTGTTGTTCCTCTGACAGAGTACCATCTGGTGCACTCGGTGGTGTTGATACTACACTATGAGACTCAGATGAAACTCTTTGCTCAGAATCATTAACAATGTCATATGAATGGGTACACGGAACCTGAGTTGACAAAGAAGGATCAGAGATTTCTTGCCCAGTGTTTTCGCCTCCAACGTCAGCTGTGGTTAGTTCGTTAGAACTTGCTTTGTTTCCTTCATTTTCCTCCTCCTGAATTTCCGCAGCTAACAAAGAAAACCAAACCTCCAGTGCGTGCCAGAGTTGTTCGAGAGGGCCAAATACATCTGGAGGTGGGCCTAGAAATGATAATCACGTAGTTTTGGGCCTTCAAATTTTCAAGTGTTCAAATGGCTCTCGTAATCTGAAATTCCACCTTCCCATGATCTCTTAAATAATTTTTAATTTTCAATTCACTTCATTTCATTTAACCTTTTGAAATTATATTTGGATTCAAGGAAGGGTTGACAAACAGGTCGCATTCCATAAACTACATATGAAATATATACTAAAGTTTTGATGCGTATAGTTATATATCTAAACGCTGTCTAGGCTGTACGTCTGTCCACTACCATACGTGTATGGAAGTTTTGTGTTTCTCCATGATTTGAAAAAGCAATAGATTTCGAGCTTTTTGGAGGAAGGGGAGGGATGTTGTAGAGAGGCGGCTTATTAAAACAGCGCTGAAATTACCAAAGATTAAGAAAATGAAATTCATAGTTTTTTCTCTGAAATGTGAAACAGTTTTTATGACAACAGTACACTCAATTCTCTAATTGGCGAACTATGGGAATTAAGGACTTTATATATACGAGCTATGCAATGATTTCTAGTGGGATACCAACAGTTTTCGGAAAGCTTGGGAAGCTTCGGAAATGTTTAAAAATCGGTTCTTGTGCATTTTTGGATTTTTGAAAATTTACGGAAAATCTTCGGAAACCATCGGAAGCCGTTCGAAAATCTTCAGAAAGTTTCGAAAATTTCGGAAGTAATTTCAAATTGTTTAAATTAAGTAATTTTGCAAGTTTTGAAAAATTTCGAAAAATCTTCAGAAATCTTCTAAAAATTTCGGAAGTACTATTTAAAAATAGTTCTTTAAGTAATTTTACGAGTTTCGAAAATTTTCCAAAATCTTTGAAAGTACTCGGAAATCGTCGGAAACCGTCGGAAATGCTCGTAAGTTATCAGACCTATTAGGAAATGTTTATTAACGTTAATTAAATAATTACTAATAACTGAATTAGTACGGGCTTTGTTACGCGTAGGTCACGACGGGAAAGGTAGCTTTTAAGGTGCAGGGCAGCGGCTTATTAGAGGGGGGGGGCTTATTATAAAATTTAAACTCTAGACGTGACTTGTGAGAGAGCTTTCAGGCTTATTAGACAATAATTATACTAGCTAAATCCTTTTACGAGCCAAAGGGGCCAATTGCAGCCGGTGTTTATCTCCGGTTTCTGTAGTGTTAAGCGGATAAGAGTTATTGACTCCCTCTGAATGGGACACTAATCCATCACAAGTTAGTTCCCAGCATAAGCTAGTACTCACTTTACCGACCTCGGGAGGATGAAAAGCTGGGGGTTGAACCTGGGACCTTGTGGTTAGAAGGCAGAGATCTTACCATTGTGCCATCCACGCCGCCGTTCAGATAATAAAAATTATACGATTTACGGTATAAGTCGCAACATACCTTCAATCTCGTTTGGAGAGGCACTACCACTCCCACTTGGTTTTGTACCAAATGCTGCTTTCAACATGCTGTTTGCACTGTCAACACGTGATCGACGGCTTGAGACTCTGGTGCAGCTATCCATACGGTTACGAGAATGCTCTTCTAGCTTGGTGCACAGTTTGCACAAGATACGAATATTACGCAAAAAATGCACCATCGAGTCTTCATAGTTGCTGGAGATACTAGAAAGAAATAATTATGAAGATCGTTTCTTTCCGGCTTTTGTCACTAATTTGTCATGCAACTTTGAGAAAAGAATTAAAGGGAGAATACATTAAGACATCGAGTAATTTCATTCTACAGTGACAAAAATCATGTATCAGAGTATATAATTTTAATTATACATACATGCATGCATATCATATTTTCTTACGCTTGCGCTTGTGATTAATTTTTCTCGCTTCACAGTAGATTGTTCTTGTGTTGCGATTACGCTGACGTTACGAGTGTGAAGCAGGCTACACACTTCGTGTCGTACTCCGCTTAGGTACTTTTATTTCCGTCCACTTTTTTTTTCTTTGTTACTCACTTACTTAGCTTTTAAATGTGTAATTATACAACCACCTATCTACATATCTTTTCCAAACTTTACCCTGAAGAAGGACTACAGTCCGAAACGTTGTTTAGTTTTATTTCCCGTTTCTTTTGTGTCAAACTAAAAATATAAATTCTAACTGTTTCTATCTAAACATCGACGCAGCCATCGACATTTTACTTCAACTTAGCTTAAGGAATAACTTCTGTAATTTCTAGTATGATGAGAACGAATGACATAAATTGAATGGAAACTTCGAATATCTGAAAGCGAAAACCGAGGAAGTAAGTACTTCATTTCCATTATACCGTATTTCCTCGAGTAAACGCTGCCCTCGATTAAACGCTGCCCTCGAACGCCGCACCTAAGAGCCAAATATAAATAAACGCCGCCCTCAAATAAACGCCGCACCCAAATTATGAAAAATTTAATAAACGCCGCGGCATTTATTCGAGAAAATACGGAGTTAAGATTACAAAGTACAGTGTTTTACCTCAACAATACAAGACCAGCTTGATTGGCCATCTCTGCAAGACTCGACAAAATTTTAGTGTTTAATCCAGCATTGCTCTCACAAAGGAATCTCAATATCTTCAGTATCTATAAGATTTGATTGTGGTAACATGAACCGCATACAAAGCTAACAAAAGTTTTTACAATAAATAATAATAAATTATTATGATATTTAAAAAAGTTTTTTAAAAGTTAATTTTAAGGTAACTGTAAAATATTAATTCACAAAAGATTATCCTACAGTGGTAAGAGAGCATTTACTAATTAAAATGGCAATTCTCTAAAAAACAGTATCAGGTAAGAATCTATATAACATCACATACTTTGGTAGCGTTTCCTTAATTTTGCCAACTCCGTTGTACATTTTCAGTTCCTTAAAGCCGGTTCTTTATACACAGAAAAAATATTTCTACCTTTTACTTAATTTTCTTTGTACAATGCATCTAATACGATTTTCTTCTCTTTCTCTGTTTGTAGTCATCACGAACTTAGTTAGCTCTATAATCTTTACACAAAAAAATATCAACACCGCCAAAAGCAGGGAGCCACAGATCATTTAGGTTACAAGTTATTCTAGGACTCCCTGCACCATTTTAATACTTTTAAAATTTTATTTTTAATAACTTAATGTAATACATGCAAACATAGAGATTGTTGTTGTTGTTGTTTATAAGTCATGTAAACACGTAAAAGATGTATGTAGGAAAAAGTAAATATGTAAGATAATCTTGTTTAACTTTGTGCGTTCTGTCAGCTCTGAAAACTATTATTGGTACACTATCAACATTTACAACTTCCCCACTGAGTCGAGTCACTGAGTATCGGACAAAAGATCTTTACTGATGTTTGAACAAACTTCCAACCAGAACTAACTTTTAACAAAAACGAGTTTCAATAACGATGTAAGTAAGTGACCTATATACAACTGCTTCTGCAAAAAAATGACACCTTACCTTGCTTTCCTCATAGTCCTGATTCTGAGCGAGTTTCAATAACGGTGAAAGTAAGTCAGGAAATGTGCCAATCAACAGATGACAAACCTCCTCATACCCACCCTGCAAGAGGACAAAATAATAAAAATTAACTAATAATATACTGCTCAGAGCTCTGACTAGCAGAATGTCTCTGTATCGTGACAATAACATGACTAAAAGCTTCTAGTTCGCACTGTAAAAATTGTTCAGCATCCATTTTATTTTGGAACTATCCTGCTACAGCTTTGATATTATCTATCGTCCAGGCAAGGAGAATATTCCTTCAGATACTTTCTCTAGAGTTACATGTGCCACCTCATCTAGTGAATCAGCCCTCATTAATCTCCACGAGGTACTTTGCCATCCAGGTGTTACAAGGATGTGGCATTTCGTACGCTCAAAGAACCTTCCCTATTCACTTGAGGAAGTAAAGAGAATTACAAATGCATGTATCGTCTGTTGTGAATGTAAGCCCCGATTTAATTGCCCAGCCGAGAAGCACCTAATTAAAGCCACACAGCCTTTTGAAAGATTAAACATCGACTTCAAAGGACCGCTTCCAACAACAAACAAGAACAGGTACTTTTTAAATATTGTTGATGAATTTTCAAGATTCCCTTTTGTTTTTCCTTGTTCTGATGTCTCAACAAAGACAGTTATCAGATGTTTATCTACACTTTTCTCTATATTTGCGATGCCAGCATATATCCACTGGGATCGCGGTGCATCGTTTATGAGTCAGCAACTGCAAAGCTACTTGACGGAGAGAGCGATTGCAACCAGCCGCACAACTAGCTATAATCCCATGATGAATGGTCAAGTAGAAAGGTACAACGGAACTATTTGGAAGGCGATTACGGCATGTCTGAAGTCTAGCAAATTGTCAGAGGAACACTGGCAGATCGTTCTACCAGATGCTCTCCATTCAGTCCGTTCGCTGTTGTGTACAGCCACAAATGAAACGCCACATGAACGCTTTCTTCATTTTCCAAGAAGATCTTCCTCAGGGACTTCCGTCCCATCATGGCTAACAACGCCCGGACCAGTTTTACTGAAACGAGCAAGTTTGATCTACTGGTAGAAGAAGTTGAGCTACTTCAAGCGAATCCCCATTATGCTCATGTGCGCTATCAGGACGGAAGAGAGACTACCGTTTCAGTTAGAGATTTGGATCCCCAAGGTCAACCGAGTACACCCCTCAGACCAGAGAGACAAGCAGAAAGTCAACCAGACAACCAAGAACGAGAAAGCCCAACTCAAAGGATACCAGACAATGAGGAACCAGTCTTGGACAACCAAGAACCAGAGGGCCCAACTCAAAGTGGACCAGACAACGGAGAACCAGTCTTGGATATACTACCAACGCAAGAAGTTAACCAACAAATTAACCAAGCACCCAAGCAAGAAAGTGTACCCCTGCGGCGTTCTAGATGTGTTCGCCGTCCAGTGGACAGGCTTAATCTCTAAACAAGGGGGTGAATGAACTGTGAACTGTTACTTGACTAAAATGAACTGTGAATTGTTACTTGACTATTGTATTTGTATTTGTTTATTTAGCTGCCTTTGTACAATAGCGGGCTCAGGTCAGCGGCCAGTTTATAGTGTTGAGTGACGCCATTTTGTCATTAGAAGTAGTGTGAGTTTTGGCTGAATAAAGCCTTAAGATGCGGCTCTTCTCGTTTAGATTTTATTACATGTTCTATATATATTTTTAATAACTGGTTTTCAAATAAATAAGCGGATCAATAACGTTATAATTTACAAACTTTTGCATGCAGCATGAAGTGGTGAAAGAAAGTGCATCACACGTGCAACTGCCCCAGTTACTAATTTATTCGAAGGACTTTTTACACAAATAATTACGAAAACAGGTAATCTAGTAAATGCTTTTTTTATTTTTCTTACATAATTTTAAATTAGAAATTTATTACTTTTGGGTCTTTATTCTTGCAAAATATGGAGGTCGACACATATACGTGTAGAGCCGGAAATTCTAAAATTTGCAATTTTTTGGTGACAAACTGGAGGGTCAAATATACACGAAGAACTCAATACTAGTTTTGAGAAAAGATAAAAGTGACTGACACAGGTAACTCAGTGAAGGCTCTGTAAGAGTCTCTTGGTTTTTTTTTTCTCCGCGAGAAAATCCAATTCTTGCGCAATACGATATACAGGATTTTGTCGGCGCTTTGAATTTTTAATTTGTGGCATGGAAACGAACTACAGTTCCAACCTCGTACCCAGG
>JAOCNB020007429.1:0-14133 GCA_026546465.2 Palythoa caribaeorum | reverse complement strand
CTGAGCTATGAAGCCACATCTGTTGGGAGCAGATCAATTATAGTTGGTCCATCTATGCCATTTTTTTATTTTTTGAGGTTTCTCTTTTGTAACTACTTAAATTGAGTTCATAACCACAAGTCGTATCATCGCATATAACCGCGGTAAAAATCATAATAATTATTGCACAATTAACACTGGCATAGATAGACCCACTTGACCTGCTCCCAACAGATCTGGCTTCATAGCTCAGTTGGCTAGAGCACTGCACCGGTATCGCAGAGGTCACGGGTTCGAATACCGTTGAATATGTAGCCTGAAATTTTTTCAGGCATCTCCTTGGCAGTTACTTAAATTGCATTCATAACCGCGAAGGTTGTATCATAACGTCATTATTCCTCTATGTCTCTGTTCCTCTGTGTCTCTGTTACTCTGTGTCTCTGTTCCTCTGTTACTCTTTGCCTCTGTTCCTCTGTGTCTCTGTTACTCTGTGCCTCTTTGTCTCTGTTCCTCTGTCTAAGTACCTTTGTGTCTCGACTGGATGCAGCAATAACGGCCAACAAGTGTCTGTTAAAGGGTGTCACTGTTATTTTTACCATCAAACGAATCGGTTTTGCATCACTTTTGTTGCTAGGAAACAAGATGGTGGGTGGGGCCGAAAAGCCCTGGAGACGAGTTTGTAAGCCTTCAAATTAACGTTATCAATTGACTCACTGAGGTTTACATGCAATTATTTTTCTACAGTTGTTTTCATATTTGTTCATTTGCCTCTCTGTTCCTCAGTGTGTCTTTGTTCTTTTGTGTCTCTGTTCTTCTGTTTCTCTATTTCTCTTCCCTTGTGCTCCCTTTTGTCTCTGTTCCTATGTGCTTCTTTTCCCTGTGCCTCTGTTCCTCTGTCTCTGTTTCTCTGCCTTCAAAATAACGTTGTCAACTGTTCACTGAGGCTCACAGGTGATTGTTTTTCTACAGGTGTTTTCATATTTGTTTCATTTGGATGCAACAAGCAAATATTCGCTCTGTACAAGAACTTGTGCTGTCGTAAAAGAGTCAAGAAGTGATCAGATGCTGCACACGGCGATGAGAGAAAATAATTTTGTTTGACGTTATTTCATTTAACCAAGTTTTTATTAGCTCACAAACCGTTGTGACTTTGGTCAAAAGTTTGATAAATTTGAAAGAATATAAACAACGTATTAATGTCTTAAGCAATGTTAAAGATTTTGAAGACAAAACAAGAAAGATTTTTGTTAAAAATAAATTAATCTAATCGACCGAATTGATTTGTTTAGGCTAGCATTTGATGTACGCAGTACATTTTAATCTTTAATAAAAGAACGAACCTAACAGAATCGTTCTTGTTGGTTGACTCAAGAGTTAAGCGTGAAATTTAGCAAGTTGTAGAGAAACGAGATAAGCCATAAGAGTATTGTTGGAAGAAAGAGTTTGTTTTGTTTAATGTTTTTAATGTTATCAAACTGCCATATAATATTAAACATACTAGTACGAAGAAAAACATGTTAGAGAACGGAAAAAGAGCAGCTTTTTTTAAACTAAAGAAAAGTTTCAACTAAAACATATTCCATTTTTTTGAAATCCAGTTTGTAAGATCTTGTGTTGAATTTCAAGAGGAATGAAAACTTTTTCTGACACGATTTTGCTATCTGATTATAAAATGGATAAGAATTATTTAGGCTAGATAAAATTGTTTGTTAAAATGAATACTTAACCTGACTTAAAATGATTTTTTAGTCGAAAACGTTTGGTTTTTAACTATTCATTTTAAGAAACAATTATATCTAGCCAAAACTGTTTGTTTCAAAGGATTTTTGCAGCTTGTATTTACTGCCAAATTGTAAATTCAAATCAAGAATATGAAAACAAATTTACATACTATAAAAAGATCTGTCTGTTTGAAGTTGAGGCACAGTTGAAGTGTGCGAGACAAGTCCAGAACAAATAAAAAAAAACCAGTCGTGGTTTGTGTTTTGTACTTGTGGTCATGTTGAACATTCATTTGTCAACTACAGAGGACAAAGGTATACTACAAATACTTTCCGAGAAACTACCAGATGTCTTTCAAGGAAAGTTTTCATTCCTTGTTTCCAGTTTAGTCGGGTGACACGACTAAAAGCCTCGTACTGTTCCTTATAGTTTTGTTTTCCCGACCTTTTAGCACATCAGAAAGCCATGGACACAATGAACAATATGAACGACTTGCTCAGCGACTTGCTCACAAAAGTGAATATCTATTTAGACAAGTCCAAGAAAGGAAAAAAAATCTTGTTTTTGACCACTAAAATATACTTCCTGTTTGAGCCTGTTTTGCTCGGTCGGTGCGCATAGCTAAGTTTTTTAAATCGGTTGAATTGCAAGTTTCAAGCAAGACCTAGATTAATTGTTATGAGATCGAGAGTGTTTCTCTTCAATAAAAAAGAGATTAAATATTGCAAGCAATGTTGTTTGTGTTTGCGGGAAACCATCTAGAAATTAGACTGAAGGTGTACTTTAGAATGTGCAGGCTTTATTGTTTGTTCTTGCACATTAGCATTTAAGGTTCCAATTAGCATAAAAGAATCGGGCTTTGTGAAATCGCTTTAATAAGAAGCAAAAGCGACTAATAAACCCATGATGTGAAGGGAATGGTATAAAATACATATTTTTGATTTATTTACGCTCCATTATTTTTTGTATTGTTTTTATTTCTGTGTTTTCAAATAATTGTTTAATTAGGGAAGTTCTTTTAATGATGCAATCAATGTAGCAAAATTTAGAATAAAATAAATGATGAATATACATTGAATTGAAACTGGCACATAAACTCTTTCTGATTTCACATCAGTGATCTTTTATTTCTCTTGCCATAGTTTATTGTAAATTATGCACGTATCCATACGCGCTTTTTTTTTATTATAGGAACAACTTTATAAGAACAACGAGGCTAAAATTTGCCAAAATTTAAGAACAAGCTCAGGCTGAGGCTTGATAATTAGGAAAGTTTTTGTGGTAGAAAATTAACTAAAATTGCACGATACAGCATAGAACATAAAAAGATTCACCGTAAGTATAAAGACTGCTCAACAAACAATGAAGGTAGTTCGCCTCTAAATTTAGCCGTTCAATACATGTGTGGCGCAAGGCGTTTCATTTTCCAATTTAACTTGCTTTATTTTGATTTTTCTTCAATAAAAACCGCTAACGGAAATAAGAACAATTTCAGAACAAATTGAGGCTGAAGTCGCCAAAAATAAAGAACAACTGAGTCTCGGCAAAACTTACTGGTTCTTATAAAAAAAAGCGTGTATAATGGTTTGTTATGTTATTTATTTGGTTCCCTGCACAAGCAGTAATCTGCAATTTAGAGCTCGTTTACACGAGACCGGTCCGATTTGGGAACGGTCCAATTCTGGCATAGAACCGCGTTTCGTACGCGTTCACTTGGGACCGACGAAACTGGGCAGCTTCTGGACCGGCAAAGTGTGCTAGTTTGGGACCAGGTAAAAGCAGGTCCGGTTTTGGACCGGCACGGTTTCGAATTGGTCCGGTGTCGTATAAACACCAGTACCGAGCTAGTTTTGGCGCACTTCAACGATAGAGGCCTGAAATCTAGTACTGTTTTGGCGAGCGAAAACATTTTGCAACATTTGCAACAGTAACAGCAGTTTTATCACGTTATCTGTAATTTGTTTTTTTTTTATTTCTTGTGAACATTACGACAATTTGAAATGGACAGACAAGCACTAATGTCATGGATCGTCATTAATATTCTGTCCGGAATTACGGGTTTGCTGACGTTCACTTTGCTTCAAATGACAGTACTTTCCGAACATTACCGTACAAGGACAACGCCATTATTTACAATTACTCGACTGTAATCGTCGAAAAATCCGGGCAAGAAAACCTTCATCCCGGAACCGTGTGAACACTTAGCGTATCTGTGACAAATCTGGCACAAGCCCATATGAACAGGTGTTCCAGGTCCAGAATTGGACCGGTCTCGTGTAAACGGGGTCTTAATTTAAAATTAAAGTCCAGGGTCGGGATGTTCAAAAGTGGGTTAATTATTAACCTTGGGTTAAGCCAATCAGCAAGTTCTTCGCCATGCAAAGGTTCTCTGACGGTTCTTATAAAACGCTGTTCAGATTTTCCAAGTAAAAAACTTGGTAATTCCAAAAATACAGCTCAAATAAGTCCCTATAAAGATGGAAACAAGAACATGGGTAAAACCTTTAACCCTGGGTTAGTGCTACTTGGCTTTTGAGCAACTGGGCTCTGTTGAAATAATACTGTTATATACTATTTAGAAACATATGCATAACAATTCTCAATAATGTGACTATAGAATAGATATTAGCAGAACAAATACTATAAATGTTCTGAGTGTGAATTGAAGCCATGACCCACCAATTTATGACCGCACGCAACTCCAGTTCCCTGACCACTGAGCCACGCCAGCTCTATTTAATTGAATAATAATAGTAGTAATGATGATGATGATGATGAGGAGGAGGAGGAGGAGGAGGAGAAGAAGAAGAAGAAGAAGAAGAAGAAGAAGAAGAAATAAAAATTAAAATTAGAAAAAAGATAATAAATGCAAGATCGAATGCCCAGTTGACATGCTGCAGAAGCTTTGTCTGCTTGGAACTGTAAGTTTTAGGGTATTGTCACTCAAAGCCAAGGTATTTGCATTTCAAAAGCTTTATTGAACAGTCTTTCTGTACAATGTCTGCCTTTGCTCTCTCCTACCACCAGGCTTAGATCACGTGACATACCTAATTAATGTTGATACATTACACAAGTGTTTCAAGAAAGGTGCAAGACACCTGAGGCAACAGGGTGCAGCTTGATGTCTTGCGTGAAACCATAAAAGTGCTGTGAACAACAACTACAAAAACAGCAACAACAACAACGTAACAACAACAATAACAATAATAATTAATTTATCATAAAAATTATGATAACAATAATAATAATAATAATGATAATAATAACTAATAATAATAATAACAATTTAATATTTATATTGCGCACTTTCCCTAGAAAATGCTCAAATAAGTTTAAATATTTTCATTCATTTTTATAATCTATCTTCTCCTTTTGTAGCTTATACTTTTTTGCTGCTCTGTACAAGCAGTTGTTTATTGTACAATAATGTTGGGGGACTTAATGTTAGGACTGCATCACGCAGTTTACAATATTATTTAAGGATAAATACCTCCCGCGACCAAGGACAGACCACAACACCAGGCTATGACCCTACTCTTATCAACAGGTGTGTGGGTTCTTTTAAGTAACCCGATTAAAAGTTGAGAGATTAAAAGACTAAACCAATGGGCTAACGTCCCTGTTCATGGACGGTGCGGCAAAAGGAGGCAACACAAGGCCGCGAATCAAACTCGGGGCCTCACACTCTGCAGTCAGCGGTTTTGCCAACTGTACCACTCTCGCACATACAACTATTAAGTTTTCCACACACACATACACTAAAGCCGCTGTTACATGTTGAAACTTTTAGCTGAAACTCATGTGTAACGACGAGCGAGACCAGTTTCACCAAGAGTGATGGTACACGGTGAAACGTTTGTTTTTTTCGCCACGGCGAACGTTGTGACTATCGTTGTGACTATCGTGAAACCTGTCTCGCAACGGAAATTCAAAAAAGTTTCACGAAACCGACTATGTTACGCGGTGCAACGCCTGGTGAAACTTGTTTCGCATCGTTATTGCACACAAGTTTCAGCTAAAAGTTTCAACGTGTAACAGCGGCTTAAAATTGAAGACGAAAAAAAACCCGGTTCCTTCAATTCAGACCTCCTCAGTTTTTTGCAAGAAATAAACTGGCAGAGAACTGAGGAGGTCCGGATTGGACCAAACCCCTTTTCGCACCTTTAATCATACAGTAAGCGGAAAGCTAAATAGTTGTAACACAACATTATGTATGAAACTTATAAGTTACGGTAAACGTTTTCCAGGCTTAGAGAGGAGAAGTTTCGAAATACTGCTTCTTCATACATCAGCAATGAGATCGATTATATGAGGCAGAAACTGTTCTTCATTTCTTTTGAAAAATGTTTCTGTAAACCTTTTGTCACTAAAGCGTACTCTGAAATGTTTCGTTTGCACTGTAACGTCCGGCACTTGAAGTCTTGTTGGCTCTTTTCTGACAGCACAAGTTCTTGTACAGAGCGAATATTCGCTTGTTGCATCCAAATGAAACAAATATGAAAACACCTGTAGAAAAACAATCACATGTGAGCCTCAGTGAATCAGTTGATAACATTATTTTGAAGGCTAGGGTGGAAAAAACAAACTTGCTTAAGAATTCAAGTTGTGCCTCCACAAAGCAGAGACACAGAAGAACAGGCACAAGCAGAGACACAGGAAAATAGAGGTATAAAAGAATAGAGGAACGGTGAACCAGAGGAACAGAGGTAAAGAGGAACAAGGACACAGGTCAACAGACACACAGGTGAGTAGTGACACAGGTGAACAGAGACACTGCTAAACAGAGACACAGGTGAACAGAGGAACAGTGACACAGGTGAGCAGAGAGACAGTTGAACAGAGACACAGTAAAAGAGACACAGAGGAACAGAGACACAGAGAAACAGAGGAAAAGAGTAACGGAGGAACAGAGTAACAGAGGAACAGAGGAACAGAGTAACAGAGTAACAGAGACACAGAGGAACAGAGTAACAGAGACACAGAGTAACAGAGACACAGAGTAACAGAGGAACAGAGACACAGAGAAACAGAGGAACAGAGACACAGAGTAACAGAAGAACAGAGACACAGAGGAACAGAGCAACAGAGACAGAGAGTAACAGAGACACAGAGTAACAGAGGAACAGAGACACAGAGTAACAGAGACACAGAGTAACAGAGGAACAGAGATACAGAGTGACAGAGGAACAGAGACACAGAGTAACAGAGGAACAGAGACACAGAGGAACAGAGACACAGAGTAACAGAGACACAGCGTAACAGAGGAACAGAGATACAGAGTAACAGAGGAACAGAGACACAGAGGAACAGAGACACAGAGTAACAGAGGAACAGAGACACAGAGTAACAGAGACACAGCGTAACGGAGGAACAGAGTAACAGAGGAACAGAGACACAGAGAAACAGAGGAGCAGAGACACAGAGGAACAGAGTAACAGAGACATAGAGTAACAGAGACACAGAGGAACAGAGGAACAGAGACAGAGGAACAGAGACACAGAGGAACAGAGACGCAGAGTAACAGAGACACAGAGTAACAGAGACACAGAGTAACAGAGACACAGAGTAACAGAGACACAGAGTAACAGAGGAACAGAGACACAGAGTAACAGAGGAACAGAGACACAGAGTAACAGAGACACAGAGTAACAGAGGAACAGAGACACAGAGTAACAGAGACACAGAGTAACAGAGATACAGAGTAACAGACGAACAGAGACACAGAGGAACAGAGGAACAGAGACACAGAGTAACAGAGGAACAGGGACACAGAGTAACAGAGGAACAGAGACACAGAGTAGCAGAGGAACAGAGACACAGAGTAACAGAGGAACAGAGACACAGAGTAACAGAGGAACAGAGTAACAGAGACACAGAGTAACAGAGACACAGAGTAATAGAGTAACAGAGGAACAGAGACACAGAGACACAGAGTAACAGAGACACAGAGACACAGAGACACAGAGTAACAGAGGAACAGAGATACAGAGTAACAGAGGAACAGAGATACAGAGTAACAGAGGAACAGAGACACAGAGTAACAGAGTAACAGAGGAACAGAGACATCAAAGACAACGCCACTGATACTCACCTTGCAAGCTGTTCATGATAATAAACAGATACTCCACATACAGATTGACTGCTATGGCGTAAACAAAGCCCAGAACCCAGGCGAGACCCACCACAGAAGTTAGCTTTAATGCCAACACGACCAGAGAAGGCTGGGAACCATTTGTTGCAACCCCTTGAGTTCCCTATTAACAAAGGGTAAATGAACAACATACCGCCAGTAGTCTATCAATTTTAATGCTGTAACTAAAGACTAAGTAAATAAGACTAACAAGCCTCCAACACGTAAGAAAACAGAGCCTATTTTCTCAAAAGTGTCCAGAAAGGACAGATGCACAGCGTCACGCAATCACATGCAACATTCACTCTTAAACTTTCGTAACAGGACTGTACATACGGTGTGTAAAGTTTTGCTAAGGGGTTAGAGACCTTAATCAATGAAGACGCCGATGTGAAAGAACAATAGCAAAAACAATAACTTCACGTTGGAATGCATCGAACTGATCACCTCAACGTAGCTGTTGCTAAAAGGAAAGCGTGGAAAGACCTTTTTGGAGTTCTTGGGACAACAAGGACGTGAAAACAAAAATGTTTTCAACATTTCTTTGCCTTCAAGGAGGAACATTTGATTGCTTTCTATTCACAAAGCTTGACGCGCAGACGCGTAGAAAACTAAAACCGAATGATCCGCAGAAAGAATTTAAGAAAATATCAGAATTATACTTTTTTTCAGCCATTTTCGTTGGCGTTGTCGTCCTCGTTGCTTAAGACCTCTGTTAATTAGTTTTTGAATCATTTTAAGAAAGAATGTAAGAATGAATACGTTCAGTTATCCAGGTGGAATACAACAATTGCAAATATAGCGTTTTCACACAATCCCAGAGACGCAATAGAAGGTACCCCAACATGGCCGCTATGACGTCAGGTGAAAATGCTCTGTACACCACTTCAACGAACTGCGGCCTCGCTTTCAGGTATTGGGCGCGAACTCGGGGTGAAAGCAATATGTAGTTCGTGTGATTCGCAAAGGTCTTGAGATGAAAATAAAATGATTACAGTTTGTTGTTGTGAATTCGCGAGGTTGTCTTTCGCTCCGAGTTCGCGGTTAGTCCCCAACCTGGAACCGAGGCTGAGTCACATGTATTTACACCGATTTACAGTAGTTTTGTTTGTGTTGTAGTTTACAATACTTAAGGCGGGATTACAGTCAAAATTCTATTTTCTCAATTTGATAGTTTTTCAGCATTATAATCTCATGTCAATCAATGTTATCAGTAATGAAGGCAAAAATATTTTTTTGTTATTTTACTGTTGCCTAGGAAACTAAATGGGAGGCATTTTATTGCATTTATAAGGGTTCATTTGAGAAAAAAATTAGTCTTCCAATATTAAAGGAAAAACTATAAAAATGAGTTGATATTAAAGTTAATATAGTATTCAATGTTTTAAGCAGAGGGTTTTATCTTAGCCCAAATCCTGGCAGAGAAGTGATTTTTTGAAAATCTACTAACAAAAGTTGGACTGATTTTCTCATGTGCAACAGAATTTCTATTGCTCGGTTGCAGAAACTGCAAAAGAGAGCAATGAATGGTTTGCTTTTTTTACATCCACATGAAATGTGCTTCTTATCTCAGTTGGCAAATGGTAAGCAATTTCATGGGAGGAAAAGTTTTACGAAAGATTCCACTTCATTTGAGTAGTATTTTTAAATCAAAACATGCTATCGGTTGAAAAATTCTAAGTTCATCCAATTTCATAATTTAACAGCTAAAACCAGCTCAGTTCTAAACTTAGCAAACAGAACTATACTTCAGTGAAAACAAATTCTAAAACTTATGCACAATAAAGAGATAGGATGCAACAAGTTTAGTGCTTTGTTCAATGTTTTTTAAAATTATGCATTCATAAAAAGCAAAATTTACCTCCAAACAAAGCTCTTTTAAATCTAAAATATTCGGCGCATTGCTTCAATTGGGGAAACAGCACCTTCAAAGAACTCTTAACCTTTTCACTTGTTCAGTTAGTTTTACGACACGTCTCGAAATATGGCCGATTGGAACAGGTTTTACGAGCCATTTTGCTGATATTTGAACGCAATGCATTATGAGAATTTTGTATATTTTTCGTGTGCGAAAGTACTACTCCATACATTTTATAATTTCAGAGCAGGTCTATATTTTGACAAAATTTGCAGCAGATTGCTTTCATCCTTCAATGAGACTTCTAAAAATTAAGTATGTGACCTGAGACTCGATACACCTGCTTCAGAACTCTTGTCAATGAATGGGCATGGTTGTTTGCAGTTGAGCAAAACAAACACTTTTTCTCCCATTCACAGTGCCAATGAACAGTTCTTCGTCACTGACAAGGTTTAACCGACTACGCCCTTTATGATGAGCTCAAACACCCGCAAATGGTCGAAAATGTGAAGAAAATAGCAATATTTTCTCGAGAAACCAGAGCATTTAATGGCGCCCTGGCACTCGCTGTAAAGGCTTGTCAATCGAATATCGAATATCGTAAACTGAAATGAAAACAAGAACAAAGCCGTCTTACCATAAGCTAAAATAGGCACAGTTATAATAAGCAAAGTATACTATATCCTAATAAACTACAAAGCTAAATCAAGCATGCAATAGGGTAATCATTGAAATATAAATCAAAAACTATATACGAAAGACTGTTGAAAAGCTAACAAAATACAAGAACTAAATTATAACGTTAGAAAATCGTATATTGCTTATAAAGTCAATCCAAAACGATAAACTAAAATGAAACGTGATTAAGATTGCTAAAATATCTTTCCACGTGCGAAACATGATCAAAGGCCAGCTAACTCAGTACTATAAACTTAATAATAGTAATTTCACTAACTTAAACTACTAAAACAGCAAGAGGCTTGATCGAAAGATAGCTTTAGGTGCCAACTTAAACTTTACGAACCTTTCTCTGCGACAGCACGACTAAAACTAACTAAAAACTAATTGAAAAAGGTTATATTCGGAGCTGGGACGTAGGTGTGGTACATTTCTATTCTTCCTGGTATCACATTCTTGATAAAACTAATGAACTTTTAAACCTAAGTAATTATGACAATGTTCCGTTGCCAGTTCCTTTACAATCGCCAAAGTAAAACACAGAAATGACGGGATGTGTCACGTGATTAACAGGGCGTCACCTGTGATGATGTCATGTCCTACCCAGCTCCTCTCATTTTGGTTCCAGTGCTATACTTACTTTTCAGTACCCCCTCCCCCCTCTTGTTTGGACCGAAATATAGTTCTTTTTTTTTACTGTAATCCCGCCTAAAGTAAAATTAGTAGAGTCGACCGGTTAGGAAGTTTAATAACTTTCTTTGTTATATGTTTTTGTTCTCCTTTTTTGTATTGAAATATAACGTTGGCCCTGCACAGATAACAGAAGGCTTTGAGATGTAAATGATCAAATGGCAAGTAAATTAACGAGGCAACTCATCTACAACGAAAAATTATAACCGTGACCGTGCACACAACATAAAACGAAGAAACATTGTAATCTTCTTTGTAGTTTGCTAATTTTCCTAACCATTCCAATCTAACAACTTTGCTTAAAGGAATTAATGTGGAATGTGGATATTAGAAAAAAATTAACGGACGATTTTGGTGCAGAATTTTTCTGTTGTACAGTATGTTCTCTTAGTAAATGAACTACGTTTGCAATGAGTATAAAAGTAACTATATTCAAATTAGAAATATTTTCACTTCATAGGTACAAGCAATACATTGCAACTGCTTTTATTCTAGTTACGTATCGTTTTACAGCGGCTTTCTGCATGAAAGTACATGGAAACAAGGCAATCGGGACAACGTCACGTCTCTTTTGGCACGATAGCCTCGTTCTGATGTATTTTCATGCTGAAACCGCTGTACCGCAATAAGGACTGACGCAACTGAAATAACAGCTATACTATTACAGCCCCAGGCAAATTATCAACCTCCAACTTCTCCTTACATAAATCGAACTAAACAATAGAACTGGTAATGAGAAGCAAGGAATTGATCAAGTGAAATAAGCTGCAGTGGAAGTTAGAATGCCAAATTCTCCCAAATTGCTTATATAGGAAGTATGGATCTCAGTCGGAAGAATTTAACAACACGTCATTTGTCGTGCTTGGGGCTCAAAGGGTTAGACGGACACCTTCAAAGATGGACTTATCTATAAGATGACCGTACAGCTGCAGTCAGTCTCAAAGATGTCCGTCTTTGATGGCTTCCAATGCATGATAGACAAAAATCATTGTTTCGAGGTTCCAACTGAATTAACGAATATTAATTGAGTAAAACCAAGATTTACTCACTTGTTGCACCTTTTGTATTGTAAACAGAGTTCGAGTCAGAGCTACAAAGTTGAACAGCAACACTGCAGCAATAGGAACAGCTGTGCAGTAAATACGGCCCGTTGCGGAAAGGTAGCAGACCTGTGTCTTCCCACCTGTAACAATTTAAGAACATTGAAGAGTTTGAAGACGAACAATGGTTAATTTACATTTAGGACGGAGTTTGTTGCAAGATGATTATTCAATAGAATCAATAACAATGTGACTCACCTTGTAATACCATCAAGAACATCAGCTACCAACAAATGAATAATTAGGGCAACACAAGTATTTCTTCGTTTTTACCCAAGGGAATTTCTGCTATATAGTCTTAAGTACTTGTGAAGAAAAAGATGTTCCTTAGTTTAAAATCATCATTTACCTATATGTCACCTCAAATTAGCGAAACTTTTGAGAAACGATTTTACTTTCATTACATTATTTATCCTGATACCAACGAAGAAAACATCAAATATATTTGTTACATGCTATGCAAATTTCGCTAGAAATAGAGAGTTCTGTGTGGTTGCTTTGACCCAAAACGCAGTCAGAAAATCGGCAGTTTGCCTAAAATCCGTGTTCGCGGTCTTAAACCAATTCTTCCCCGGGAAGTTAAAGACCGTTGGCCCGGATGTTAGAGACTTGTCGGCTTTCTGTGTCGGTATTCATGAATGAACAGAAGCGTTCTGCTGTTTCAACTGCAAGATTTTAGATTTCGAAAGCAAATTTTAGTTGTCAATCTAAATGTGCGTTTTTATTCAGGTGCATTTTTAAAATGTTCAGTTACTTTCAGTTTTTAAAGTTTTCTTACCTCCATTAACTTTGAAATTTTAACATTTTTGTAATTTTGATGAAACTTAAAGTAATCGCGAGTGGCAATTGTGACCGTTTTGTATCACAGATAGTGAAAATGTTCAATTCAATAAATTTCATTTTAATTGCTGGTTTTTTTTCGTTTGTAGATATTTGTGATGAGCAAATAATAATAAACTTATTTACTATCAATTTATGGATCCGCGGTTATGATGTCAGCACCTTGGGTCCCATAAATCCGCTATGGTCCCGCAGAGACAGTTCATGAGTGTATAGCGTTAGTGGCACTTTTATTAGTTCCGAGAAACAACATCTCGCTACAGGATACAGATCCTTACATTATTATGAAATAAATTACCGTAACCATGGTAGCCAGTGTCAACAGTTTTAGTCAATGCCAACGCTGAGCAAGTAATCACTATAATCAGCGGTATTCCCCATGCATACACGGAGTATAAAATCAAACGGCGTCGATTTTTAATCCGGTCATCCTTCCCAGAAGATGTTGATGCTGAAAAAAAAGAAAAATTTAATCATAGAATAAAGTATCAGTAATTAGTCACAGAACTTTTAAGTAACGATCCAAGTAAGAAGTAGGCAAGTCAGCCGCAATGGAATGCAGAAAGGTGCTAATTGCGATATTGTTAAACCGTTAATCTCATTGGCCTAACTTTGAAAATCAAGCTAATTTCTTTCTTTCCAGTTTACTGATCCATTCCCTTCTAGTTAAAACATTTCTATTTTTCATTTTAAGAAAAATTTCATGTGGGGAACATCGAAAATCAAAAAGTTTTTTGGCTTTTGTTTTGGAGTTTTATGATTGAATGAATTATTATAGCACAAAAGAAACATTGCTTTCAAATATAATTTTACTGCATTTTACTTTAAAACCATGTTGTACACAGGTTAATATATTCTCAGTATGAAACTCTAAACATTCTGTTGGGGGAAAAGTGAAATGGCGCAGAACAATGGGAGGGTGCCTACTTCTTACTCGGACCATTACTTTCAATTATGAGAAACGGAATGTGACTTACCTTTAGAAGAAAATGTTCGATACAAGTCAAACGCCATTACACTCATCCATGAAAACACTGATAGCACACTGAAGTGCAGTACAGCCGTTATTACGTTACATACAGCTGGTATTTCTGTCTGGCCGGCGAGTAAGAAGGTTATCTGGAACAGCAGCAATG
>JAOCNB020007322.1:0-14134 GCA_026546465.2 Palythoa caribaeorum | reverse complement strand
GTGAGTTGTAGGATAGATCTAGACGGCACAACTCATGTCGTAAGGATGACGCGAGCAGGTTGCATGCGATGGTTGTACGCAAAAATTGTACCGTCTAAATCAGCCTTTACAAATTTTTCCCTGTCATCTGTTCAGTAATAGATCACAGAGGACGTCAAACTGTGGTAAGAACTTCAGTGACACACTCAGCTGTTGTCTTGTGTGCCACTTTTTTGTTCTTTCCACATTTTGATGTCATCTGTGACCTATTACTGAACACACACATGGCAACATGGAATCTATGTTAATTAGACCATGATACATGGTGTAGCCAATCAGAATGCTGGATGTGTGATAGACCATTAAAATTAAAGGTTTCTACTACTATGAGATTATGATGTTGGTTTGCAATGACCCCGTAGCACCAGCAGTAGTAGGCTGCAGTTCCTGCTACATATATATTGTATAACCTAGTACATGATTGATCCAATGCTACTCTGTTGTAAAATTTTCTCAAACAAGCATATTTATTAAATTTTCAACCTCGATTATTGTGTTTTCCCTCTGATTGCTTCAATTAACCTCGGATATCAGCTCATATAGCGTTTGACCTTATATAAAAACATCATTTTCTGGTCATTTTCTAATTGTTCGCAGTTGAATGAAATTTGATAAAACAATTTTTCCGCTTTCATCCTGTTAGATATGAATCTATACTGTATAACCAACTCGGCGCTACGCATCTCATCGACTCGATATCTATCACCTCATTTCAACGCGCGTTTGCAGAACTAACTGCAGTTTAAAATCTTCCGCTTTTCACTTCAAATGGGCCACAAATAAGTTTTTTAAAATCGATTTAAAGGTATTGAATTCTTACTCACTGCTCACGATCAGACCTACTGTCGGTTTCCTCCTCTTCTTGAGCAACTCTCTGCAGTGAAATTTTTGGTTTGACGGACGCCATGTTGCTGCGCCAGCATCGGATATTAATAGGAGCCTCGTACACGTTTAAAATAGTTCATACTCATTTAGGCGAGAAGAAGCGAGCGATCGCACAAGTTTGTAGGATTGATAAAAACAACCAAAATATTTTAAGACCTCGATCAAAAATCTGTGCTTGAACTGAAGCCCTCGCGGTCTTTCTTGAAATCTCGCTTCTGATTGGCCAATAAGCTTTGTTGAGCTTATTCAAAATGGCGGCCAAATTGAGTAGCTAGCCTTGTGTGACAGGTGGCTCTTCGTATAACCGCATACGTGTTTGATTACTTGCTAATGTGGTGACTACGAAAAGGTCTAGAGGATAGATTATGGTTTCTAACAACGCACTTCAGAATAAAAATATGCCCAGCATACATGAAGCAGGTCAGTATATACTAAAAGTAAAGTTTAATTCATTTGGGCGAGATTATGAACTTCAGTCTAAAACAAGAAACTGATTATATCGACCAGCACTTTAGACAAAAATTAACCAACCTCGATAAGCGACTTTGGAGCCACGAGTTTTCCATCAGAGCTTATTGTTTTACACTAATTTTATTATCACTGTGGTATATTTTCAAACAGCCAAAAAAAATCCGATCGACCGAATATTATATTTATTTTACTTAGTCTCGACTTAACTTCGATTTGCGGCAAAATACACTGCTCTAGAACCAAATATAGGGCCATAAAAACCGTAACAATAATCTTAATCTGTAGATTATCATGAACAGTAAGCAAACTGATCCATGTTCGTAAATATGAATAATTACGCCCGTACGAAAAGAATGGATATTTACAGTAAGCTTTTTATGAAAATATTATTGTTGGTCTAAAAAAATTTACTATAAGATCTGAAGTTGTTAAAAGCAAAAAAACGACGTAAATATACTTTATGATCTTCCTTCAACTATAAAAATACACATACGCTTAAATATATTTGCATGTGTCAAAAGAAATCCAAACCTCTCCCACTCTGGGACAAGGCGGGGATTTGAAAAAATCCTTGTTCAAATATATCATAATGTTCCCACCCCTGGAGGCAAAACTTTACCTAAACCACCACCCCTGGAGACTGTTTGTTCCTGGTTGTTAGTCAGCGTTTTTACATCAATTTTTCTAGCTTTTACTGGAGACATTCGAGAGGCTTTGTCTGCTCTTGAAGCTGGTCAGGTGAGGAAACTCTCTTGTGTATTGTACTAAGCTAAAAGCTATATCCATTTACGAGCCTTAGTGGCCCATTGGAGCCGGTGCTTATCTCTGGTAACTTATTCTGTAGTGTTAAGCAGATGAGAGTCATTGACTCAACCTGGATGGGACACTAATTTCTCATCTGTAGGTTAGTCCCCAGCAAAAGCTGGTACTCATTTTACCGACCTCAGGAGGATGGAAAGCTGAGTCAACTTTGGCGGAAAAGAAGGCCACACAAATGTTCAACACTTGGTAGAGCGACTTGTTTAAAGCTGGGAACCTTGTGACTCAAAGAGGCAGAGATCTTACCACTGCACCAACATCGTTGCTGTTTATGCTACAAAAAATTTCACCAAATTTTTCTTTCTCATGTTCAAAATCTTAAATGTTTGCTGATCTCACGGTGGAAGATCTTTTTAATCCTAAATGATAAAAATTTGCATAGATCTTTTTGTCCAAGAAATATCCTCTGTTTAACATTTTGTGCCCTGGGAATTCATCAACATCTAACCTCTCTTTACACAGCTCAAACAAAATAATATAACTGGTAATGAGAAATAAGGAATTGATCAAGTGGAATAAGCTGTTGAAGTTGAAAAGCCAAACTCTCTTAAACTGTTTATATAGAAAGTATGGAACTCAGTTGGCAGAATTTTCCAACACATCATTTTATGCATTTGGTGCATAAAGCATTAATTAAACAACTGATTCAGTCTGACTAAATAATGTGCAAATTTTTGGTCACTGATTAACTGAAGCAATAGAATTAACAAATAAATAAAAGCCTGGATTACTGATGCAAATCACAAACTAACAAACAATATATGAGGTATTAAGGTAATTCTATAATAAAGAAAATTGCATTTTATACCATATCTAAAACCATTAGTACGTACATTCTTCAGCTGTTCAAACTTTTGATTGGAAAAAACTTAATATGAAGTCAACTGTCTTTGATAAGTTTGAATATAAATCTTCAACACTGGACACCAGTTTTTAATCTGCAAGATGAATCTGCCAAATGTCAGTAAATTTTACTTCTGGTTTCAATTGATAACTGAATTATTGTGTCTTGCATTATTTTATAAACTATTTTTTCAGTAAGGCTCTCACTTTAATGTCTAATTAGGCTGGGGGACATTTTGTTGATCGTAATATTAGATAAAATACATTGGCTACAATACTTTTCAAAAGGTTCAATATTCAAATATAGTTATATACTTATTTATTATTTTTTGACAAAAATGACTGTCAGAATATCAATGAGCTTAAAATGTTTTGACAAATGTGCAACTCATTTCTGAATTTATCATACAAACATACTCTAAATAATTTATGTTCTTTGAAGATAATTTAGCATATTGTAGTAAAAAGTTTTATTTTAAGTTCCTAGTAAGTTTTACAGCATAAAGATAGAATGTAAACTATTCATATTTCTCAAGTTTATGATACTGAGTCCTTAAATTACAAGACAGCTAAGACTATATTATAACTAATTGCATAAAGTTACTTTAAGAATAATTCAATGGTAATAAATGTTATTACCAAACATCACAGTACCATCAGTTACCTGGAATATAGACTTGTCGACAAGAACACTCTATTGCTTCTTAAAGCAAACGAAGAGCCACACAACCAAAACTACACCTGGTATTGACAGCTCCAACTATTCGCCACTCATTGGATTTCTTGTCATAATACTCAACACTGTTTACAACTCTTCCTCCAACGGCATAGATCACATCATTGACCACTGCAACACCCAGACATCGTCGCCCACTGTTCAGTGCTGCAACTGACTGGTTCCAAACATTTGTGTCAGGATCATAAACTTCAACACTGTTACTGAATGATTCTTTGTTGTCTGAGCCACCGATAGCATATAACTGATCATCCAATACAGCAACCCCCAAACTCCAGCGTGCGGAGTTCATGGGAGCGATCTCTTCCCAGTGATTGGTGGAGGGGTTGTAGCGCTCAGCGGTGTTTAAGGGTGCCCAGAGGTGATCCAGACCACCAACTGCATAAACTTTTCCTTGTAGTACAGCAACGCCTGGGTAATAACGAGCATACATCATCAGCGGCAGTGCCTCCCATGCAAGGGATTCTGGGTCAAATCGTTTTGCACACATGCTACTGTGACCTCCCACAACGTAAATATAACCATTGCATTCACACACTCCAGCCCATTTACACTGTATGTCTGGACCATTTGCAATTTGATTCCAGCAGTTACTAATGGGGTCATATCTTCCTACTTTGTGTCGGCTCACAGTGTAAAGTTCATCATTGACTACCACAACTCGAAAGTAATCTTCCCTTGCCACATGTGCGACAGTCATACCAGCAACTACTGTCCATTGAAGGGTGTCCACATTGAAGCACTGGACACTACTTATTTTCTGTCCATTTGACCACCCACCTATCACATAGATCTCTTCTGATGCCATTCGTGGCTTCACCCGAAAGCTGGCTACATCACTGGTAACTTTTTTGCCTACAGCTGTCTGATAGCAAACAGCTTCTCTCACCAGGTCCCTTAGAATAGAATACTCTTTGGTCAGCTGAACCACGATGGCGTTTTCGTTTAGATACCGTAGATTCATCAGTGGAAACCGTACGTACTGCATAATATCGGCCACGTAAACTCTTCTTCTCTGAAAATCATGACAAATCCACTTCCACACAGCTTCGAAAACCATCTCTTCTGATTTAACTTTAAGGCTGTCGTCAGATATCAACAGTCGGAGTTGAGAGTACGGTAGTTCTTTGAATTCCGCTTCGTTAGAGACCGCGGCAAAGTGCCATAGAGAAAATCGATCGGCATGTTGCTTCAGCCCCTGAAGAGAAAATAGTCCGCCGATGGACTGAAGGCCAAGGCAATTTGAAGGAGTCATATTTCTACGCAGAAAAGTTTCACAATGGTCGATGAGGTTTTCAAGCTGAAGTAGCATACAAATCACTAACACGTCTTCCACGTTGTTAACATCGATCCTAATTTCGGAAGTGTAGAGATAATTCACAACAAGTTCAAGAGCATTCGGGCTGATGTCTTTCAAATTGATTTTCTCTTCCTTTGCTTCCATAAACTCAGAGAGAAACATAGCGCGGAAATACGGGCTACTCGCCGCCAAAACAACTCGATGTGCGTAGACCGCTTGTCTACCGGCCAACAAAACAACATCACAAAGCTCATGCCGGACCCTCATGGAACTCAACATATTCATCGTTTCTCTCGGAAGAGAATCTTCTAAAACAATCACCGAGGCCGTATCTGAACTCATCTTTACCAAAATGAATTGCCATCCGCTGATATCTATAGCCAGAGGTTAGAGAAATGGTTCTAGCAAGCAACAGAAACAAATTACTTCCCTCAACGCTCTATCTTGTTTGTGTTTGTGTTGTGTTGCTGAATTCTTGAAAAGGTCGCGTTTTTTTGATTTATGAGAGCCTGGGAGCTACAAAATTTTGCGGGCTGTGATTGGTTGCTAAACATTTTAGGGTAATTAAACACAATTAATGCCCGTCTTCTCGATCTCAATTATATATTTATCGCCAAGCCGTACTACAAACTTACTAGAAGTTGAACAAAACATATTTTACAGGAAGCCTGAATAATAACACCAAGTCTTAGAGTGCTGTTAAGGTATTAAAAAATATAACTATGATATCGCGTGCTTGGGTCAACATTTTATTGGCGCGACAAAATACTTCAGCAAGTACTCACGATCGATGAAAGAAATCTTCTATAACCAGAGGAGTATCGCGTGCCTCTTGCATTTTCTAAATAATTTGCAGAGTTAAAGTATCCGTTGTACGGAAACTAAAAGGCAATTGTGTCAGCCGCTTAGAAATTCAACCTTATCGCTTCAGCGCCTAACCCTAATTTGAAAGCCTTCACCATAAAAAGTCAAACGAAAAATACATGGAAACGATAAGAAAAGTTAGTGAAAAAGGTAAAATAGCATCAAAAGTGAGAGTAAATAGTGAAAATTGTTCTATTTCTAGTCGGCGAGCACCGAAACTAAAACATTAATGAAAGATAATTTGGCCGTATTTATCCAGAAAGACGAAAAGACGCACCTAATTACTATTACTAGTATTAGATGAGTTATTCATCTAGGGCAAATAATTGGTCTGCGTAAATGCAAGACGCACTGAAGAGACGAACTCAGTAAACTATAAAGTCGGTCTGTTAACTGCAACTTTTTAGTTCGTCTCCGTTTTTCACTGATTAGACGAGTAATTCATCGCAGTTGAGTAAATCGTCCGTTTCTAGACAAATAGGGCCATTTACTATATTTGATACGTCCCGTTTTTATCCAGGCCTGTCTGGATAAATATGGCCAATGAGTGCATAATTGCACATTTCGATAAGGTCAATAATAAGCTCATTACAATCTTTCTCATCAGAACGTGAGCATGAAAAACTCCCCAAATTTAAAAACGTGCATAGCCACCCCAGGCTGAGGAGAAACTGAGAGACTTATATCTATTATATTTGGGCTTCCGGTTGGATTGAACAAATGCCAATAACAAATCAGTACACTAATTACCGTCATTTATGTTCACAGTTCGTTTTAAGAATATTTTAGGGGTCAATTCATAAAATATTTATCAACATTTAGCTTCAGTTAAAAAGGTAAACAATTTTTATAAAGAATTACTATTAGAATAGGGTGTGTTATAAATAGCCCCCTGTTTGTCAGAAAAAGTTATCAGCTTTTTTTTTTACTTGAATTTTGTAGGTAATTGAAAGTACTAAGTACTTAATGGTTCTGTTTTCTACTTAAAAAAGACGCAGCAGCAGATAATGGAGCTATTACAAAGGAGTCACAAGACACAAGGGCCGCAATACCATTTGCACAGAAAAACAGGAATTCTCACTCAGTAATTAAATGGTAACAACAACAATAATTTATTACTGATACATTTCATTCCGCTGAAGATTTTCGAAAAAGGATGAAAATTTAACCTGAGATCTATGTACTGCTCTTTTTTCATTCCAGCCGAAATGATCGAAAAATTTTGTACCCTTTGTAACAATCGCTTCGTTCCAAGCTCCACTGAACGTGTTTTCAGTGGGGTAAACTGTACCATTTGGGTTTCTGACTAAAGATCCCGGTTTTTCTCTACCAATGATAAGCGTCCTGTACTATACTCTTCATTCCGATTCCAACCGGATTTTTTGCGCAAATGGTTAACGGCCAAGAGTGAAGGATTAAGTAATATTGACCTATATACTTGTCCTATTCTTTAATTTTAGTTGGGATTTAAGTTTTAAAGCCATCGAATACCTAATCTAGTTTAGGGAGAGCATGCGCGAAGCGTCTGGATATTTACCCACCCATCCTCCATTTTTATACAGCTTTCGCAGCTCCTGATAATATCAATTATGTTCAGGTACGTTTTAAGAACATTTGAGGGGTGAATTCCTAAAACTATATTTCTCTGAGAAAAACCAACAACTGTAACGGTAAATATTAAAAATAGTACAAGTATTTAGATATGTAGGATTTTGCTGTAATTTTAAGAAGAAGTAAGCATGGATTGGAACAGGGTTGTGGAGTTTCCATCGTCAATCGCGCCGGTGATGCCATTTTGTTTTAGGCACACGTGACAAATAAACGTTTTCCCACAGTTCCAAGCAGACTTTCAAATGGGAGCTTGACGGTAAAAGTGTGAGCAAAGCTATTACTTTGTGCTGAGTAGTTTTCGCTTCATTGCCCTAATTATCACAACGATAGCACAAAAAATGAAAATCTTTTCCAGTGCTTTAAACAGCCAGGCACAGAGACCTCTTGACCCATAACCAAAGAAGAAGAAGCAAGAAGCACGTTCCAGAAGAAGTTGATGGCGGATGATAAAATTGAGCAGGATCATAAGGATGTCGATTATGAAGAAGGAAATTCTGAATTACCCATTGTTAAATATCGCTGAAATATTTAAAAACGAGATTCAACATGTTTAAAATTGGTTCCTGTTCTAAATGAGATGTTTTCAAGTAACAATGATAGATTCATTTCACAGAAATTATATGTTCAGAGTTATCAACGTGAAAGAGATAAAAGCAGTGACTGAACGGTAATTCTCAGTTAAACAAGTGACACATTACAGTATTACAATGGTTTCAAGAATGAATATCATTTGAATTGCGATCTTATGTAGCCAGGTTGATTTGTGTTTATTTAGTGTGTTTTTACACGATTAGATTACTTGCACGACAGTATATTTTACATAGCTCAGCCTCGGATTTTATATAATTCTTGAATTAGAGAGTAACAAGTGTGTAGTTGCTCATTTATATTTCCGTTGTTTTTTCGTTTGCATTTAATCTGTTTTTGAGATCTCTTAGTACAGTATATTTTTATTACAAGGAGTTTGCAAACATCGGTAACTAGTGTAAACCCGCCAAACCAGTTTAATCAGTTTTCTGTACATTAAAATTACAATCAGTTGCATGTGCTCCGGGAATCGTTGTGTTAAGTTGTACTTCTTTGTGGCTCCTGCATTTTCATTTCATTTGAGTTTATCTTATTTTCTTTTATTTTCAAACATTTTCTCCTGGTTCGCCCGGCCACACATACAACTGTAAATTATACTGTTATAGAGTGAATTATTATGCTTGAAGTGAAATACTTAAAAAGGCTCTGTAAAACAAGGCTAAATATTTAATAAAATCAACTAAAACCTGTAAAATTACACAACAGGGACCCAATTTACACCTTATTTTTTATATTACAATTAAAAACTTGATATAAACATATTAAAATTAAAAAATCGAGGAATTTATGGGGCCAGTTACTTTTCATCTCGGCGCCTAAGATTTTGAGGATGGTCGCCCACGGGCTTCTCAGCCTGAGAACCATGTTATTAAAGTAATGACAACAAACGGTGTAACAAAATCGCAACTCTTAACTTTATTTTATCAAATTTGTAATTTTAAACTGAAGTACAAAACAATACATTTATAGACATGATTCCTGGTGAGACAAAAAAGTAGCCTTGATACTTGGAAAGGTTGTTTAAAACTTTAGAAAAAAGACGTGTACCTGAGCAAAAGAATCTAGCCACAACCGTGCAATTAACATAAAACAAGGAAGTTACATTATCCTTTAGACGTTTACCAAGTTTCATAACCAATCCACTCTGGACTAAGCAGTATGGCAATTGAACAGAATATTAACTTTGGAAAGTTCTAATGAGGTTTTCTTACCGCTTGCCCAGCTCATTTCCTCCCATTCAAATCGCTGATCATTCTCAACCTCCTTACAGGACCAAAACCTTACTCTCCCATCAGAACAAGATGTAGTGAACAAGTATGAGGCAGGACATGTTGGGTTTATAGCTGAAGAGGACATCTTGTCTGCTGCTCTTGTTGCTGTAGTAACAACCACTTTAGATGGCAGGGGCAACCTTAAGAATATAAAAAAGGATCATCATTTTTTTAACTTACATGAAGTAATAGAATGGCGATTGAAGACATTATGTTTATAATACTTATTGTTTATTTTCAATTTAAAAATGCCGTAAGTACGAGTAAAATATGCAAACTTTTCTCACCAAGTTACTGCCAAGGTGAAGAGATAGAATACAATTCTGCACGTATCTGTAGTAGAATATATTGGAGAACGAAGATTCTTATGAAGATTTAGAATCTATTATATAAAAAGTTAATTTTTACTCTTCATTGCTCTACGCCTTTATTTTCCAGTTCGGTATTGTCTCAAATCTTTGATTTTGCTCTGTAGCCTTAATGAACTAATGAATTAATGAACTAGTGCAATATGTGTTTCTCTTAAGTAGGTCTTCGTCTTTTTCAATTGAACAGATTTTATATATAGTTTTATTTTTTCAGGCCACCTCGATTCTGCTATCTGCGGAGCCAGGTCTGTTATTACTGAATCCTGTACAAGATATAATAAAGTTGTCTTGTCTTGACCATTACACGAAGTTGCATTTACTTTGTGTTAGTAACTTGGAAACCCACACAACACTAACCTTTGAGTGCAAACTTTTTCGGACCTAACCGAACTTGCCACAGAATGTGTGAGTTCAACGTCCAGTGTACCAAGGCTCTGTGTGGACGCATAACTACTACTCCTACTAACTGGATTGATAATTTCAGGGTAGACTGGGATTGAAAGTTCTATTTCATCTCCTGATTTCCTCTTTGTGTCTGCAGTAACGGTAACATGCCACATGTGAATAACTGTAACAAGATCATCATTTGCTTCATAGGGAATGTTTTCTACACCAACTACATAAAAGTGGTCTTCTGACCTTATACCAAGGGGTGTACTTTTTTCATGGCCACTCGCAAACTCTTTGCTCTGACTGATGTCATATGAAGTTTTTACAGACCTTTCTGTGAACACGTGCAAAAGCAGAGGTTTTCTCAGTACATCAGAGGAACTAACTAACGAACTTAGCTTCATTATACAACCTGGGCTACCTCCAGACTGACGGCTTACAATTGACTCAATCAAAATCCCCACATCAGGTGATTTTTCTCCCGTGTCTTGATCTACATCGACTGAAAGGCTACTTTCGGATTCACTGTCACTGGCATAAAGGGTTGACTTGGTTCTGGCACGCGTGCTAGATATGTACGACTGCAAAAGTTTCGCATCTAATACAATCTGATAAAATCTGTAGCTTGACCCATCTGATGCAAGAAAACAAGCGCATGGTGACACTGCAATATTTGGCAATGATGCCGATGGATCAAATGGCAACAGGCTATGAGAAAACAAATGAGGCACCCAGGCAATGTTTTCAAATGCTCCACATTTTGTCGAGTTAATTCTTGTGAGTTCCAGAACACCACCACTTTCTTGCAATGGGTAAATAGTCTCTACCTTCCATACGATCAACTCACTACGATGAATAGTTTTTCCACTGGATTTTGAGATTTGCTTAGTTTCTTCCCCTTGGTGACCCTCATTTTTACAGTCTGTGTCGTTCTGTCCTTTAATAATGTGACTTGATGTTGACAATAACAACGGCATCACAGGGTGAGTTAGAATATTGGTAATAGGATACCTATGACCACATCTCCGTGTGAGGTGTGAGATGCTAACAATAGTTGAAAATGCCGAACTGTCGGCAAAGTTCAGTTGCCAATGGTTTAGAGCTCCATCACGGTGTGCTGACACGACAACAGCCGCTGGATGTGCACATGCAGTTTGACTGGATCTTATTAGATTTGAAACCGATGTCTTTGCTCTCATACTTGCTTTCAATTGTACTGACTGTGCAAGGATACTCTGTCCTGCACGGTAGCTTGCTCTGTCTTCACGAGGGCGGTAGACAACTAATCTTTGTAGAAGAGAGTTGGCATCTGCAGTTGGAAATGCTGACGGAATCCTGGATGCAAAACTAATTTGAGTCTGTCGGTAAGCCACTCCTTTTGAGACATCCAGCCAGTCAACAAGCCACACTAACAATGAACCATCCACTGGGTGAACAGAGATCAGAGTGTCTGGACTTTTGCACCATTCTCGAAGAAGTGAACTTACACTTGATGACACAATAGAAGAATATGTGGGGGAGTAGTCCGTGTCACTCAAGCTATCATCTTGCAGAAGTTTAAGATATTCCAATGGTGTCCTAGATCGAGATGGTGACGACTTTGCTTTCTTAAGATCTGGCGTCTGAGGAGGTTTCTCTCTCCTTTCGTCTTCTGCCATTACTTGGGCTGTGGGAAACGTGCTTACTGTGGAAGCAAGAATGCTAAAAAAAATTACAACTACAAGTAGGTTTTCCATGGCAATAACTAACCTAAATGGACAACATCTTGGGCAAACTTTGGCTTGGAAAAATTCGTTACTTTACCACAGTTGTGAATTTGTCTGTGGATGGCTGAAAATGTGAATATGGCTGTGACTGTGGCAGGCATTGTGGCAGTGACTGTGAAAGTGACTTACTTTAACTTTGACTATGTTTCCGTGACTCTGACAGCGATTGTGGTTGTGACTGTGAGTGTGGCTTACTTAAACTTTGGGTGCTTTCCTTAGGGATGATCCAAATCTGGATTAGTGATCTCAGATCACTCAGATCATGATGCATTAAAGGAACCGACAAATTCTTCCCCAGATCATATTCATCGGTTCATTTGATGCGCCATGGTCCGAATGACCTTGGATCATTGATCCGTATCCGGATCACCCCAAAGTAACACACCCTTTGACTTTGTTACTGTCATTGTGGTTGTGACTGTGAGCATGGCTTCCTTTAACTACGACTGTACCTATGCCTGTTAACTGTGATTGCGACTGTGAACATTGCACATACATACAGGGTGCGTCCGCTTTTCTCAAAGCAAAATTTAAGGACTTTTTTAGGACTTTTTAAGGTAAGATTATTAGTTTTTGAGGACCTAAGCCATGAGACACCAACCACAAGAACTGACCTAAAACATTACTTTTTACAATATTTATTTTCCTTGACACAGTTATATAGTTATAGGCACGTTTTAGTTGTTGTTATTCACGGACCTGACACTAAAGTCTATAGAACTGCAAAGGTTTGATTTAACATTACATAAGCAGAACTATTACTGTGTACTTTTTATGACAACATAACAGTGTAGTCTTCATTCAAACTCAACAAACTGGGAAAAAACTGGAGAGGCACAACATGATATCTACTGGTATTTCCCAAAGTATGATCCAACCCTTTTAAAGATTTTGTTTTTCTTTTTAACAATTAATTTTCGTTTAGGAAAAAACATTGTCCTTGGCCAAGTGCGCTTTTTATTTACTTCTTGTCAAAACCAGTATCAAATCCAGAATTTCTTGGATATTCTGTCATCTTCAAAACTACTTGTTTATTCATTTCAGGCAACCTTTGCAACTCTTTTAATATGTATCGTTGTTCAAAAAAATATAAATTGCCAAACTATATATTTCAGCTGGAACTATTTTCTCCGGATTATATGTCCCCCGAAAGTAGTTTATGTGCACATTTCCGGTACATTTATACCGTATTTCCTCGAATAAACGCCGTACTCGAATAAACGCTGCCCTTGAATAAACGCTGCCCTCGAATAAGCGCAACAAGTTGTAGTTTAAAACTGTAAAGCATGATCGATACAGCCAGATGAAGAAATGTATCATTTTTTCTACTTTTTAAAGTAAAGTTACAGTTGGTTGTTTAAAAAAATTAACAGCATTTTAAGTAAATGCCGCCCTCGAATAAACGCGGCACCCAAATCATGAAAAATTTAATAAATGCTGCGGCATTTATTCGAAGAAATCCAATTTCATCAGTGGTAAAATTAAGCCATCCATCCCTTCCGATACTCTTAATCTCCAGATGTGAACTTGACTTGATGATTGGACTTGTTATTTGGTCAGTATTCCGCAAGAACAACACTATTTTATTTCGATTGTGTTGTAGATAAGCTCCCCCCAAACTGGTCAGAAGCTAAAAAAACATGTTCAGTCAACGAGAAAAACTACAGAAACGCTCTTCAAAAACAGGCCTTATTCTGAATATCAATACATCAGAAAAGTGTTATTCTAAAATTCGCTTTCGCGATGTTTTTTGCCACTTGCATGATTTGTTACAGCGGTAACTCCAAGATTTTTTACAGAAAATCTTTTGTTGTGGCAAAGACTGCACACAGCGCTGTACGGATCTCCAGGTACTGCTTGAAGCCACCCAGTAAACTCTGCTCTTTGAAGCCAAGATTCTTGGAAAATGCATTTCCCGGGCATTGTTGAAATTTATCAAATTATCATACCAAAGAAAAACAATATAAACACGATGAAAGACGTAAATTTTCCATCGCCATTTGCACGTGGTCAAATCAAAGCAAAATGCCCGGATAGGCATTTGAATCAGATGGAAAACTGGGGAGAGTCGAAACCAGGCCAACCAGGCCAACCAGGCCAGAGAGTGGACAGCCAAGATTACACACTCAGTCGCCTGACATATAAAACACGAACGCAAGTCAAGTTTGCTAATAAGCTAAGTA